>CAAKHC010010923.1:125377-146439 GCA_901007825.1 Macroramphosus scolopax
CAGAGAGGTGAAGATCATCAACAAGGCTCAGGAGGATGAGATGGTAAATATCTCTTCCCATTTGTTTTCTGCAGTGCTTGAACAGTTCGACTGGTGCCGGACGACCTCATTGGTCGACAGTTCCAGTGAAAGACCAGAACATTCTTTAAAAAGAAACAAGTAACAGCATTTTAAAACCACAAAAGAACACACGCAGCCAACGTAAGGACTTAAAAACAGGTGCCCGGTCAGCACTTTGGCAGCACAGATCTGAATCAAGCAGGATTTCTTAAATCCTCCTGGCTCAGGCTAAGTCTGAAAGAATTTTATTTTTGACCAGTTTCTCTCTCAGAGCCTCGAACTAACATGACGTCAAAGGCAATGATGTCAAAATTACACGTAAAAGGAGAAAAATTAGTTGGGAAAGATTAAAAAAATAGTGGCTCTAGAATTGACCCTTGGGGAACCCCAAAGTTATTTGGCTTTGGAAAGATTGTTTTAACCGGATCAAGTCTGTTGTTACGTTATGTTTTTTTTTATTTCGTCTTCCTTCTGTATCAAACTGCATCGCAGTCTTATCCTTCAGTCTGCTAACTCGAGTGTGTCTGTGCAGGAGGTGTGGGGGTACCGGCCCTGCCTGTGGAAGATGGTCCTGGTGGGTGTCGGGTCCGTCTGCTCTTGTGGTCTCCTGCTGCTGCTGCTCTACTGGCTGCCTGAGTGGGGCGTCAAAGGCACCTGCACACACACCTCGCTGAGGGACGCACACACACTGCTGCTCAGGTCCACGGTACGTCCTGACAAGTGGAAAAGCTTTGTAATTCCACGGATAAGAACGGTCGCGACCGAGAGATAGAGCCATTCCTGTGCTCACGTAAAGACCGGGTGCAAGGGTTGAGGAGTGAAGGGTGTGAAGGGAGAGTTTGGAACCTGACCGCTGATTGCAGATAGGCAGGAGCAGTCAGACGTACTGGCCTGTAAGTGAGAGCCAGTGTCCTGAAGTAGATGCCTGCAAAGATACGAACGGAGGAGAGGGATGAAGCCCTTGAAGTATGCAGTCAGTTACTGCAAGTGACTCATACTGCCTCATTCACCAGATGTTGAGTCCTCTCTTGTGAAGCGAGCCACACTGCTGTACAAGAACCGTGATGACTTCCTTTAGCACACATACAGTGTTCTGATAACATCATCATTGATAAATAAAATCTCTTCTTACAGTCTTTCCGTGTTTTGCTCCCACAGGATGAGTTCAGGCAGTGGTTTCGAGCCAAAGTTCATGTGATGTTGGCTCCGGGGAAGATGCCCTTCGATCGTCTTGACCTGCAGCCCACAGCTCAGCTGCCGAATGGGGACGGAGACCTCAGTGTCACCGCTGCACACGAGGAGCATCATGGGAAATGCGCCGGTCAACAGTCTGTTAAGGTGCCTGGATGGGAAACTTTTCTCCCGTTAATTGTGACTCATCTGAAGCAAATTCCTGACGTCCTCCTCCTCTCTGCTCTTCCCTTTATAGATCCACTACTTCACCCACCACAGCACTAAATACTACTGGAATGATGTGACACAGAACTTTGAGTTGTATAAGTAAGAGTCCCACTGAAGAACACGTTGCTATTGTATAACAGCCTTTTTCGAAACTCAATTTCTGTTCATGTAAAATAAACGTGTCAATCATTCAGCCGCAGTAGGAATAAAATCCGTGTGACCTTTCTAGAGGCTTGGAGGATATAATGGTGAGCTGTGCAACGGTCCACTCCGACCACAGCTGGGGACTTTCTAAATCACTGCAGGTCTACAGGTAAGTTGTCCGTCAGATATGTTCAGTTGATGTTTCAGTGAAGCTGCAGTGAAGCCGGAGGTGTCGTAACAAAAGTGTCTTCGTATTTATTGTCAACAGGGGGTTGTTTTTCGGGGAGAATGAGATAACAGTGAGAGTGCCGTCTTTATTCAAGCTCCTTATAAAGGAGGTGAGTGTTGAGCAGCATCAGTACGGACCGACTGTCTGTAGCGCACCGGTCATAGCATCCTTTCTCTCTCTCTCTCCGTCCAGGTGTTGAATCCTTTCTACATCTTCCAGCTCTTCAGCGTTATTCTCTGGAGTGCTGAGGACTACTATTATTACGCTACAGCCATAGTCTTCATGTCCGTTATTTCAATAGTTACCTCACTCTACACCATTAAGAAGGTGAGTTACGTCTGACCTGGAAGAGGAGTGTGAAGATATCGTGTCATGTTGGTAACATCTGGTTGAAATCCTCGTTCTCCTTCCAGCAATATGTGATGCTACATGACATGGTGGCGGCTCACAGCGTGGTCCGAGTTTCACTGTGCCGGGGAAATAAAGGCAAGTTTTCCTCTTTGATCACTGCTGCAGAAGACGTCGTTGACAGCAGGACAGCCAGTCGAGGTCGTAGATGACTGATGTTCTCTAAACTGGGCTGATTGTGTTAATTAATAACATACACATGGTCGCCTGCAGTGACGATGTCGGTGCCCTTTCCTTTTCTCGACCGCAGATATTGAACAGGCCATGTCGACCGAGCTGGTGCCCGGTGATGTCATCGTTATCCCAGCGAATGGCATGATCATGCCCTGCGACGCCGTGCTGGTCTGTGGGACCTGCATTGTAAACGAGAGCATGTTGACAGGTTGTATTTCCGTCTTCTTCTTTAGACACAAAAGACTGAATTATTTGTATATTTACTGAATATCTTTCACAAATAATAATCAATGCACAGAATAAGAAAATACACTGATAATATGAGGAGAGCATCAATGCTGACACACAGAATCACAGCAGAACTGCTGAATCCTTTAAATTGAAGTAGTGAAGTGGCTCTTGATGTGGTTTTATATCGGATGTCTGTCCTGCCTTCGTCCTCAGGGGAGAGCGTGCCCGTCACTAAAACCAGTCTGCCCAGTTCAGGCGAGGAGGCGGTCAGGATCTACGACACAGAGGAGCACAAGAGACACACTCTGTTCTGTGGCACACACGTTATCCAGACGCGCTTCTACGCTGGCGAGCTGGTGAAGGCGGTCGTGGTCAGAACAGGTGAGGAACTGGGGATAACCCTGGACGTATTCAACCATCTCTGAAACGTCTTGAAAGTTAATCCCTCCCACTCCTTCTCGCAGGCTTTAGCACAGAAAAAGGGCAGCTCGTGCGCTCCATCCTCCACCCTAAACCCACCGACTTCAAACTGTACCGCGATGCTTACCTGTTCCTGCTGTGTCTGGTGGCCGTGGCAGGGATCGGCTTCATCTACACCATCGTCCTCAGTGTCATGAACAAGGTATCGATTCTCTTATAGCCAAGGGGAACTCTTTTAGAGTTTAGCTTCTCTGCTACATGTCAGCTGATGCTGGGCTCCTCTCATCCCATCCAGGTCCCAGCTCACACCATCATCATTGAATCTCTGGATATCATCACCATCACTGTGCCCCCGGCCCTGCCGGCAGCCATGACAGCTGGTATTGTGTACGCGCAGCGGCGTCTGAAGCGAGTCGGCATCTTTTGCATCAGCCCGCAGAGGATCAACATATGTGGTCAGCTCAACCTGGTTTGCTTCGACAAGGTAGACGAACGCCCGGCGGTCGTTTCATAATACGTGGTGTCATCTTGCCCAGGAGGAATTTGATGTGTAGTCGCCTCTCACTGTCTGCATTCATCAACAAACAGACTCAGTCCCAAGAGTCATGCTTGTCTTCAACTGAATAAAGACCTCTTTCAGAATGCGCCATCATTAGTTTTAAGGGCACGGCGACCCGCTTCCAGCTCAGAGACAAGTTGTTGTTCAACACCGACTTCATTGTTTTATTACCATCAAAACCAATAACTGGAAGTATAACTGGAAGTAAACATGCTCTCCTAGGTCGGTTTACAAATCATTTCATTTGGCCTTTTGGTGTCACAACAACTCACTGCCTCAGCTTCTCAAACGTGACTGCTGGTCTCCTTTAAGTGATCGTGTCTAGTTTTGTGGTTTGAACTTTGGAAATGCTTTAAGAAATTTGGGTAAAGGTAAAGTTTTTTAACTTTAACTGGCTTCAGATGGAGACAAGAGTATTATCAGACAAAATTCAGCAGTCAAGAGTCAACAATCGTGAGCTGCGGAGTGCCACACGGTCAAGGTGTTTTCTTCAACTTGTCTTTACCTCCTTGACGCAGCTGGTTTCTTCAGTGATGGAAGAAATAACATTTTCTGCAGGTTCTGTGTTGCATGTTGTTGCATTAACATGTTGAAAATGAGCTGCTTACTGCTGTTGATTAAGCAGAAAGGTCCCGGAAGTTCAGTAAACGCTCAAGTGTTATTATTTGTCATTAGAACTAAGCTGTTATCTGTTATCAGTGTTTTTCTGCTCTGTTGTTTGTGACTTCACTTGTATTTATAATTTCCTGTATTTTCCCTTCAGACTGGCACCCTGACTGAGGACGGTTTGGACCTGTGGGGTGTCCAGAGAGCAGAAAACGGCAGGTAGGAAACAGCCTGCTTGATTAGGATGTGGGTTTACCACCTTTACAACATCGGTGTTGAGGAGACGGTTGCCCTAAAGTTTAAATTGTTTTCAGTTAATGCAGCCTTTATAATAAATGTGATGTGTTGAAATGTGTTTATAGAAGTCAAAGTATCATCTCCTCCGTTGCAGCTTCTTTCCTCCGGAGACTTCGGTCACTAAAGAGAGTCTGTTGAAGACTGCGTTTGTCGCCTGCATGGCCACCTGCCACTCGCTGACCAAGATACAGGGCGTACTCTCTGGAGACCCTTTAGACCTCAAGATGTTCAACGCCACCGGCTGGGTAAGACGGACTCACAGTGTTCACACCCGACAGGCTTGTACATGGATGCCGGCCTGTACATGAATAATGCAGCACCCTACTTGTTGCCCTGGCGGACTGAGCTCCTCTTGGCTAACATGGTTAAAGTTTGGGACCACGGAGACCCTGCAAAGGCAGGAAATGTCTCTCGGACTCAAGCTCAGTCTCACAGGGCGAAGTGTACTTGAGTTATGAGCTCAATCCATTATAAAGATATCATCACATGAGAGCTCATTATGTGTGTGCAGGTGTTAGAGGAGCCCACAGAAGATGAGACAGCGCTCCACAATCCCATCATGCCCACTGTGGTTCGACCTCCGAAGCAGGTAATCTCTGAGAACACGGTACAGTGTCTCCTCATGCTGGTGTTTTCTGTGATCTACAAATTAAGACATCATTCGCTCTTTCTTTTCATCCAGGAACTCTCTGAATTATCAGTAAGTTGTTTTTTAAATTATTATTACTATTTTTAACTCCATGTGATGCTACACTGACTTGTAATAGGGAGAATGGCGGCTTCACCTCAGTGATGCTCTAGAAAACTAGACTGTACTTCTCAGCACAGACTTCAGAGCAGAGATGAAAGGACGGAAGAGGAGGCTGATTTAGGACACGAAGAAGAGGAAAAGGGAGAGTCTGTGAAATAGAAGCTGTGTGATGAGATGGAGAGACAGCAAGCTCCAATAACGGCTGAGCAGTCATGACTGCTGCCGCTGTTGGTGGTCGCTGCCGCTGACCTGCCACGGCTGGTCTGATCCCTTCCAGTAATGCTGTTTCCTCCCCTCCGCTGTATCAACAGTAAACGCGCCAGCATCCAATTATTACTCCTTGTGCCAGGAGATTCCGCCATTATGTTGCATTAAACTTTTTTTCTGACTTGAATGATTATTCTTTAAAATTTGAATGTCGTTGTGATTCCAACATTCATCCACTTGTACAACATGCACCTTTCAGCCCTGTGAGATCGGTGTCGTACGTCAGTTCCCGTTCTCCTCGGCGCTGCAGAGGATGAGCGTGGTGGTCAGGAAGTTGGGGGAGAAACATATGGATGCTTATCTGAAAGGAGCGCCGGAGGTTGTGGCCTCCCTCTGCCAACAGCACACCGGTCAGTCTTCCGTGTTAAAGGTCAAGATGGAAGTAACTGGTTCATTTATTACTTCGCTCATTGTTTATTATGACAGACTCGCCTCCCTGCCTATAAAACAAATAATGACTGATTAACTGACCTGACCTGGTTCTGTTCTGGTACGTTTGACAGTCCCGCAGAGCTTCACAGAGGCTCTGGAGACGTACACCAGGCAGGGCTTCAGGGTTATTGCACTGGCACATCGACAGCTGGAGTCCAAACTCTCTTGGCACAAAGTCCAGAGCCTGAGCAGGTTCGTCTCCCTCCATTGATAAAACTCTTCCACGGTTACACAAACATTCTGCCCTGGAGCACGATGCTATAAATCTTGTTTTAATAATTGCTCCTGCAGCTTATATTTAACACGTTCTTGTGTGGAGGACTTCGGGACACTGGTAGCTGTCTAAACAGATCATGTGACTTACTGTCTAAATATTTACAATGCTGCTTCCACAGAGCTTCCGAGCAGAAGGGGGGGGGGGGGGGGGGGGGGGGGGGGGGGGGGGGGGGGGGGGGGGGGGGGGGGCGTTCTCGACAACAGCCAATGATGAACCATTGTTTTACAGCATTTCAGAGGCTGTGGTGAACGGCAGCCTTCACTAGATACATTTAAGTGGGTTGACTATGAACATAGACTTGCCCCAATGTTAATCCCAATTACAGATTCTGTAAGGGTTAATAATATTATAAACAACAACAACAACATGTTCATCGTTGTGTTTTGCCCTCTGGGTCTGTAAAGTCACTTGTAACATTGAACTTGTTGTGTTGATCAGTGGAGGTTGAATTCTGAGCCGATTGGTCTGCGTCCTTCAGGAACCTGATCGAGACCAACATGGAGTTCCTCGGCTTGATCGTCATGCAGAACAAAATAAAAGAAGAGACGGCCGGGGTGCTACTCGACTTACGACAGGCTAATATTCGCAGTTTAATGGTTACAGGTAACCCGGCTGTTCCGGTTGTTTTTTTTAATGCTGTATCATCATTGTCGGAGGTTAATGACTTAAAAACCTTTATTTCATGAGATCAGTCCATTCCCCTCTCTGCCTTTAATTTTCTCTTAGGTGACAACATGTTGACTGCGATATCAGTCGCCCGTGACTGTGGGATGGTCCGTCCACATGAGAAGGTTATTATAGCAGATGCTGTGCCCCCAAAGGATCTGAACCCTGCGAGCATCACGTGGCGTTACACTGAGAACCCTGTTGAAAACATCAAGGACAACCAGGTGAGACAGAAGGTCTTACAGCCACGGAGTTATAACACGCTTGGAGTGCAAGTGTTCCTGTTTAACCTCATGAGGTGTGAACTGTGAAAGACGGCTGGAAGCAGCACCTACATGTGTCCTCTCATTCAGACCGTGGAGATCCACCTGGGTGAAGGTCTGTGTGACGAGCAGCTGACTCAGCAGGACCACGGTTATCACTTCGCTGTGAGCGGCCGGGCCTTCGCTGTCATCACCGAGCACTTCCCTCACCTGGTCCAGAAGGTAACTAGATAAAACTGGTTCTGGTTCAACAGTCCTGACGTCATGTGGACCGGATGTTGATGTAATCCTTTGTCTCTCCACGTGGGGGCGCTGCAGCTCCTGCTGAGAGCCACTGTGTTTGCCCGCATGGCTCCGGACCAGAAGACCCAGCTGGTGGAGGTCCTGCAGAGCATCGAGTGAGCTTCTTCTGTTCCTCTTTTCATGAGCTTTGGTTGGATCTTGGATCTTATAGCTTCTTTCACACAATTTGTTTACCTTCCAGTTACACTGTGGGGATGTGTGGTGATGGTGCTAATGACTGCGGAGTAAGTTTAGATTTCCTGATATTTGCAAATCACAACCCTTTTTTTTGGAATATTGACCTCCTAAAATGAATATTAATACAAACTGACTTGCTTGGTGAGATTCTGTGTCCAGGGGAATTAGTATTAATATAACAGATACTGTTAAGGCACTTTAGTAATGACCCCTCCTCTGTGTCTGTCAGGCTCTGAAGAGAGCTCACAGTGGGATCTCTCTGTCCGAGCTGGAGGCCTCTGTGGCTTCTCCCTTCACCTCCTCCACCTCAAACATCTCCTGTGTCCCCGACCTCATCAGGTAACGGCTCACCGCGGTATTGCAGTCGCTGTAGTAACAGTCACAGTCACAGTCTCTGTGGGAAATGTTTCGTTGTTCTGGTTGTCTCTGACTTCTGGACGTTCCACAGGGAGGGCCGAGCTGCTCTCATCACGTCTTTCTGCGTGTTCAAGTTCATGGCTCTCTACAGCATCATCCAGTACCTCAGTGTCACGCTGCTCTACTCAGTAAATATTCTCTCTTGTCTTTCACATATTATATGAGTGACTATGAATACAACAGGTTAGACAAAGCATTTGATAGCCTGCCTCCCTCATGAGACACGGACGTCTGTGAAGTGTGAGTGAAGGCTGCAGATCTGTAGATCGAGTCATCTGTTGCTGTGTAACTTTTATCACCCCATCTCCCCTTCAGATTCTCAGCAACCTGGGAGACTTCCAGTTCCTTTTTATCGACATCGCCATCATTCTTATCATTGCCTTTACCAGTGAGTAGCATTGAGACGAACACCAACATCTGATGATATAATATAACTTGCATCATCTCCCTGACTGGTTTCATCCTGTGATTAGTGAGTCTGAACCCGGCGTGGAAGAAGCTGGTGTGTTGCTCCCCCCCATCCAGTCTGATCTCCGGCCCGCTGCTCTGCTCGGTTTTGACTCAGATCCTCACCTGCCTGGTCTTCCAGGTCCTGGCTTTCCTTTTAGTACGACAGCAGAGCTGGTACGAGACCTGGACGCCGCAGTCAGAGTGAGTAACAACTCTTATTAACTGTTTAACATGATGTCTGAACTCTGTAGATGATGAATCAACCGATCCAGAGGCTGGTTGGCATCTTGCAGGACAGCCCAGCGCTCAGTGTGAATGAGGCGACATTTGTAAAGTGCTTCTGATAAATGCTCTGTTTACAAGTGTTTAGGAGGTCCAAGCCTTAATTAGGGGGGGTCAGACCCCCACAATCTCCCCTGTGATTTAAATCATGCTAGTTAATCAGGCTAGCGTCAGATGAAGGCAAACAAAGCATCCGTAAGGGATGTGATCAGTCATTGTAACGGGCGTGTTACTATCTCCTGCCGTTGATTGACGCATCCGCCACCTCAGCTTGTCTCCTGGCTTGGACTTTCTTTATTTCCCTGCATGTCATCTGATTTACTTATATCTTCTGGTTATAATTGCTACGATTGCTCGATGGCAGCTGTCGCCTTGAACTTCAGTTGGTAGAGTGCAGCTCTGCTACCAGCTGCTGAGACCTGCTGATATCTCTGAGAACGACACCGACAGTGGGGAGTAATCAGTCTGCATGAGGGAGGAGTGATTGAGATATAAATGCAACTGTGGCATGTGGAAACATCATCTAGAGAAATGTGAGAAAAGTCTGAAAGTATGACTAACTTTTCTCTCCATCTGTTCCAGTGCCTGTAATGTGTCCAGCTCCAGCCCCCGTCACGGCCTCAATGTAACGACCCCTCACAGCCACAAGAACATCAAGAACTATGAAAACACCACCTTGTTCTATGTGTCCTCCTTCCAGTACTTGGCTGTTGCCATCGTCTTCTCCAAGGGGAAACCCTTCAGACAGCCGAGCTACAAGAACTGTAAGACACATTTAAAACGTTGAAGTGGTGATTGATTGTCTCAGTGACGTGTTGGAGGGAGATTAAAACCGGTTGTTCTTCCTCTCCTCAGGGCCGTTCCTGACGTCCTGCATTGGTCTGTATGCGTTCCTCTTCCTCATCATGCTGAATCCGATCCCTGCCGTAGACAACTTCCTGGAGGTGAGTCTTGCTTTGTTACATTATTCCGAGTTAATGTTGGGAAGCTGTGTGATGAAATGACGTGTGATGTTCAAGGCTCACTGTGCTGCTCTGCCTCCCCTCAGATTGTGTGTGTTCCTTATGACTGGCGCATTACACTCGTCATCATTGTCATACTGAATGCGTCTGTGACTTTTATACTGGAGGTACGCTCTCTGGACATCCTCCCTTCTAGCTCTCTAGGAGATCTTTCTCTCATTTATTTAGTAATTCTACTCACATTTCTCCGCCACTCCTACTGATTGTTCCCTTTATAATCAGCAATACGTAACTTTAATTAAATGATTAATTTTTCAAATTCTTATTATGATTCATTTTGTTTCCGTGCACTTGTGTTGCTGTGAGCCAATCGTCGTGATGATCAGCTGATTCTGAAGTTCCCACTGAAATCTCCCGTAGATTTTGATCCTTGACATCATCTTGTGGCGGCTAGTGTTCAGACACAGTCAGGGGGCCAATGGGACCCCCGCCGGTAGCACCCCGCAGGTTGGCATGCTTTTGACCTCACTGAACCTGTTGCTGCTCTTCAATCCTCTCTTGTATTTTCCTCTGGTGAAGTGAATCCTGATCTATCAGAGTTGATGTGAACATGTTTAACAACCGACACTCTCACTCTCTGTGTCCGCCGCTCTCAGATGGCCAAAGACCGCTGGGGCTCCACCTTCCTCTCCTGGTTGTTCCGTCTGAGAAACAAGACCCCGAGAGTTAAATACATGCATCTGGCCCTGAAGCTGCAGGACGATGCCGACTGGCCCCCCCGACCCTCCGCCGTCACCTACAGCAGCACTCCTCAGTCCCACACCTCGGCCCCCCTTTGACACCAGTGTGATCACCAACCAAACCAGCAGACTAAACCTGAAGCCGCTAACACACCTGTGAGCTACCTTCCACACCTGGAAGCACGCTCAGAGATGTTTTTACTTATTTAGGATTCGGTCAGTGAAGGAACGAACTGAATGACACTGTGAGCTGACTAAATGTTAAGATCTAACATCTTGATTTACCTCATGAATGTGGACCAATGCTCCCCCTGATTTCACCTGTAACGTCACATCACACTGCATATCTGACGCCTGAGCCAGAGGACGACCGGACTAAAGAAAGCCTACTGATTCCCTGCACACTGGTTATATATACCGTTCCTGTTAGGTGAGCCATGTGAAGTGTGTCTCACTGTGCAGCTGCTGCTCTGCCCCGTCAGGTCGGACCGTCGGGGCCCTGAAGGCACCGGACGAATGTTTTCCACCTCCTCAACATCATCTGCTGCTAAAATCTGAAAGTGTTTAACGGTCGTAGATCTAATGTGTGTTTGCAAGTTGAACATTACTGTTGTAAAAAAGGTTTGCTATTTGATTTAACTTCTTCCTGTGGAAGAGAGACGCATTCTGGAATACTTCATCGCCCCAGTGTGTGTGTGTGTGTGTGTGTGTGTGTGTGTGTGTGTGTGTGTGTGTGTGTGTGTGTGTGTGTGTGTGTGTGTGTGTGTGTGAGAGAGAGATATCGGGGTTAACAAATAAATGTCTCCACATTCACCAGTTCTGTGTCACCTCGGCATGAAAAGTTCTTCTAACTATGAATTACTGTAATAAAGTTGAAGGAACCAGTAACACCACTAAAGTCCAGTTCACAGCTGACCATATTTAAATGAGCTAATTAACACAATGACAACCAGCAGAGCTTCTTCTTGTGTCACCATGTCGAACTGATCTCCGACCAGTTTCATGGGAATCGAACCTGCTGGTTTTTATAATCCTGCTAAAGTAACAAACAAATCATTTGCTGCTCTGACAATTTTATAACCGTTGATTTTCAGTCATGTTTTGTATGTTTACAGATGTTTTAGTTATATTTTTCTAGTTAAAGTATTTTAATTAGTCCCCCCATGTCTCCTTTATTAGAATAAAAAAAGAGGACAAACTGTTGTTGAAGGATTTAACACAGAATCTGTTTTTATTTTCTAATTTCCACCAAATGTTTCCGTGTGTCTCGACATGTTTCCCCGTGTTTGCTCGGCAGAATCGCCATCGCATTTCCCAATAAATCTGTATATTAAGCCACTCTTGCGTGCTTCGTGGGGGGCTGACCTTGGTCACACTTTTTCAGCCAAGACCTACTGATCAATTATGGGCTTTCCCAGCCTCCTCGCTGCCTGGCATATGGGCGCTTAGAGGCGCGAGAGTGGAGGAGAAAGAGGGGTATCATTTCATGTGGAGATCAGGGCCTATAGGCAGTGAATGGGTGGATTTAGGGGGGACTGTGAATAAGGGACGGGGTCTTCAGTTGTACCAAAAGAAAGGATTCTCCCATAGATCAGGGAAGAGCCCTTTTTGGGAATATTCATGATGAGGATGAGGATGCATCATGAATTCATGTGTGTCTCCAACTTGCACAGATCATCTCTTCGGTAAACAGGAATGTGTGCGGAGCCGGGATGTCTTGCCGTCGCTCGGTGTTTGCCATGTAGTTCTGTGGATAGTGTTACCTCTCCACAAAGCAGTATGGGTTTTTGTGTACTCTGCTGTATTCCTTTTGTATCAGTCGCAGCAACAGATGGAGACTGGTGGGAAGACATAAAGAAGCTAAAACACACAGCCTTTCTTCCTCACAGCTAGCTACTCCGTGGAAAAGATTTTCTCAAGCTTGCGCTCGGACGTGTGTTATTTCAAACATTTCGGACTTCATCTCCCTTCTCCTTTACACATACGCTTTTTTTGTCCGAGTCGTGTACTTTCAAGATTTGGGACTGAACACACAGTCTTTGTTTACTTTTTTCTTCCCTTACAACTGCTCCCACTGAGGCCCCCCCGGTGTCGTTCTGATGCACAGTCGCCACTGCAGCACACATTTCTGCACCAAAGTGCAACATCTACACATGATGTTGAGTGTTTGTACTCTGCAGTCGGACGTTATCCTGCAGCAGCTCCTCTAAAGATCAGGCCCTCGTCGTGATTAATAGTTCGGACGCAAGGCCAACCTGATGCTCACTTACGGTTGGCCTCATTTTACAGAAGACACAAAGGCATCCACATCTGGTAAAAGGTCCGTGACCCACCAGACAGCAACAAAGCCCTTCTCCTCCCTCCTGTCCCCTGAGCATGGGCTCCTTCCCTGGCCTGTCATGGCATCCCTGTCCCCTTCCTTTATCAGTGCCTCCAGGCCTGAATGGGCTCTGTGGTTGGTCAATAAATTCAGTGATTCAGGGGGTGGACAGTTGCAGCCGTGTTAACATTTGTTCACAGGCTTGTCGAAGGGACGGGCTCCGCCCCGTGGCTCTTTGTCTCCTCTGGTCCCTCAACAGGTTAGAAGTCAATGGAGGGCCTTGTGTTGAGGTGGTAGGGGCATGGATGGAGCCGCCTCTCACATGGCGTTCACACAGGGGGAGGACTGGCTCGGATCACTGTGACACTTGTTAGTGTGGGGCCACACAACATTGCTCGGTGCCTTTCCTTCGCTCCCCAAGGGCCCTGTGCGATATTCGGCACTCTAAACAAGCTAATGGTTGAGGCTGCCGTGGCTGCGCCGCGGTAAGACGATCTGCACGCGGAGGCCGGGAGTGACCACGCTGAAAAGAAGTTCACAAGTGTATCTTACAATCTCGGTTTACAGATCAGACCTACAATACAATGAAGTCCGGCCTTCGTCAGGTCAACAACCTGCAGCGACGGTGAATCCGTTTCTTAAATGTAGGTTAACAGTAGCATTCGTGTATCTGTGTGTCTTGTGTCGGCGCCACACTGTTGCCGACTTCAAGCCGGTTCCTCCGGCTTTGCTTGGCTTAAGCATGGGAACAGACAAACTGGGAGAAAAGAGACCATAGATGGAGCAAAACACAAACAGAGGAGGGCTTTAGGAGACAGAAAGCAGAGGACAGAAAAAGACGCAGGGGGACTTAGACTGAAGTCTAACTGTCATGAGAAGATGAGAGTTGCCATGGCCACCCAGGAGCCACCCAGCAAGCATGTGAGCAGGGGAGGCTTTGGGGCCAGGGTCCTGGGCCTAGGCTTGTGGATCACACGCACTAACCAGGGATTATGTGCATAAGTGATGAGCACTAAGCCGGCAGGTGAACAAGGGAGGCCCTGGGACAAGGAGAGCGCCGTCCCTTTGGACAGCTCCCCGTAAAGAGCAGGGACTTTTCCCAAGTGAGGCTGATCTGCCATGTGAAGGGGACTCAGCCAGACGTCCTCGAATGCTGAAAGGGCATCCCCCGGACCGCTTTCACAGCGTAAGTGGCCAAAATGCTGGTCTTGTGAGTCATCTTGAGTAGCAAGAATGGGCCATCTTCACATTCATAAATCCCAATGCAAACACTCTCATGGATATGGACTAAGCTTGGATAAGGACAAGTACCACATGGCGGTGCATCAGCAGGGCTCTTGCAGAAGGAAAGTTTGGCGTTATTGTGATATAAAAGAAGCAGTTATATCACCATGAGGCATCAGAAAGAACAAAATCTAACTTTGAGCGATTAACATGAATTTTTATGTGTATATTTATTGGCAGCAGCCTTCATCTATCGCCTGGATCTACAGGTCCAGAGGCTGCTGGGCTGCAGGGAATCAATCCTCATAATATCCATGGCCTTACAGGAATGTGTTTGAACCTTGATGGCACAAAGAAATCACATTCCCATGGTCTAAAGAGAGAAAATACACAGTTAACCAACCTCCCCCAGCACCTTTTCAAGACCGTCGTATGCCTGAACATATTAACATGTAAATACACTTAGATACTCTGACAATGCAGTGAAATGCATATAATCTACATGCTAACTAGCCCTTTAAAGAGTTTCCACTGCTGAATGTGGTAGAAGAACACTTTCATGTCTGGGTTTTAAAAATTAAACGTGAGGCCTCTCTTAGAATCTCCGAAAGCGTTTTTCAATTTGATGAGGGATAAGACGTTGACTGGGCTCCCCTTTCAAAGAGGGAGACTCCCGGTTCAATAAGACTTCAGTCTCATTGCTGTTGCCTACAAGTTCAAGATTTAAATGCTGTTTTTTTTTAAAGAAAGAGCCCATGTTAGGTGACAGATGGCAGGTTGTTGTGCTGCGGGAGCGGAGAAATACCAGTTGCTATGGTCCCCTTTTCCTCCGCAGCTTCATGTGCCACGGCTAAAGCATCCCCTCTGAGGCCGGTGTACTGTCTTGGAATAAGCCGACTTGAAACGGCTCAGGTTGTTGTTGACAAACACGAGCCTAGATGAGTCTCCTAATCCCCCCCCCTCCCTCCTTTATCCGCTCTTTATTGCCATATAAACAGGGCTGAATAAACCAAAAACCTCTGTTTTCAGCCTTCTCTTATCTCACGCAGGATTTAATCTAATGCCCTCTACCCTTTTTACATCTCTGCCTCCACTAAATTCGACCATATTTTTGATTCAGCGCGTTGCCACGACAACCAGTTATTTCCCATCCTTGAGCCCCCACCTCCAGCTCCTCTTCTCCATTGATACCACTACCCTCCCCTACCCCTTCTTTTTTTTGTCCAAATAAAACAAAGCTCGGAGTGAATGCACTCTGAGGTAGGTAAATGTATTCAGTGACATCAGCCAGGATGATTCTATTCTGCCGGATTCCTGTACCACTTGTTTCCAGCCTTGTCTGGGGGCCGGACACTCTGTTGGGCCCATTGTCCCATGTGTATTCCACACAGAACCGCAATTAATGGAGGCCTTGTCTAAGGCTTCTGGAGCAGAAACTGCTGTTAGGGAGGGGGACAAAAGGCGGGCAGAGCCAGAGCTGGGAGTTGCTATGGGAGGGCCCCCCTTGCCTCTTTAAGGGGGAATTCAAAGGGAGAAGGAGAAACGTAGAGCGAGTGCAGCGCTGGATGAGATGTTTAAGTGATCCCCTCTGTCTGTGCCCTCCCCTCCTGGCCTGAGATGTATTCATACCAGCAGTTAAAAGGGATGCTTCGCAGTATTTGATGATGAGGATGGCCATTTCACTGCCCACGCTGGTAGCTGGGTGGAGACACTGGGGGCCGCAGCTTTCAGGCCAGGTGAAGATGGACAAGAATGGCGCCTGGCGATTGGCCACTCTGTGGAGAAACTCTCTCCTCTTCACCTTCATCATGCACAAGAAGTCTCCCTCTACGTGGTAATCAGTCGTATGTTGGACCTTCTAATCCTTCATCTACTGGAGCCTCCTGTCCAACAGTTCCCACGCTGATACAGATCAGGATTGAGCTATAAACCTAGTGACTGCATCCCCGTCCAGCACAATAAAGGCTTGTTTGTGGCCAAGCAGCAGGATCATTGAATACCGACCTGATAGGATGTAATTTATTGTTGCGTGGCCCCTTCTTCAGAAACCCTCTCAGCTGCTGGGAGCTGGATCCTGGGCTATCTCAGAGCAGCATCTTGTTTAAAACACCCAGCGAGAAGATTAACGGAACACCTTATGTGATCCCGGGAGAACGACAGGAGGCCGTCACCGTGCAGGAAGTTCAGGAAGCAGAGATTTCATTGTAGAGCTACAAACTCTGATATTTGGTTCATCATGAGCGCATATGAATGAAAGTATTTATGTGAGGCCACAGAAGTAACAGCAACCATCAGATTATAGTTGGAGAGCAATAACTAGAGGTGGGACCTTGTATGCGTATCATCGGGTTGAGCACTGCTGCTCTAAAATCACTGACAATCAGCACATCAAAACAAGTGTCACTGATCTTAACAACACAACAACAAAGATGGAGCGATTGAGTTTGATTTCCCCTGACATCAACTTATTTTCGAGGGTTATCGATGCAGCCTCCCTTCATCTTCTTTCTGAAAGTCTAATCAGGAAATTAAGTTGCCAAATACATTTTAAGTCAGAATGTTTCGGGCTTCAGGGAGAGAGTGAGAAAGTCTTTCAAGTCCTGTGGCTCGAGTCCAAGTGAAGTCATGCGTCCACTGGTGTTAAAGTTTGAAAGTCTTTGTAAGAAATATCTTTATTAGTTTTACTGATGAGAGCAACACAACCTGAGTCAACATGTAATCGCTGATACGCCGAAGAAAATAAATCTACACTGATTGCTTCTTTCCAAACCCGGACTGCTGCTGCAATTAGTGACATAACAGGTCAAACTCAGGTTTGGACTTGATTTCATTTGGTTTAATTTAATATAGATTTAGATCAAGAAGCCAGCGGTGCCTGAAGCTGCTTTGATCACACAGAATGGATGCAAGTACTGACCTGGCTTTTGGGGTCATTTCACCTCTGAGGGTTTAGGAGCTTTAAAGAGAGCGTAGGAAGTCTATCCCAGCTGACCGAGGAGAAAAACCTGGAGCAAACAGAGATGTCTGTCAGTAAATAGATTAATTAGATTATGTTGCACAAGGACATTTGAATGGTTCATTGCATTAATCTTGATCACAGTGGAATGTGTCTAATTTGCAATAATTCATACAATAGATGTGTGTGTGTGTACATGAGAGGTTTCTTGTGTTTTTTATGAAAATTAAAGTTTTATTATTGGAAATTTAATTGACAAACTTTTACTGCTGATAAAAATTGGAATCAGCATAGCTGCATTTCTTACTTTATATGTAAAGCTTTTAAATGACTTTTACAGCAGAGTAAGAATATTTTGAAATCAGGAAGCAGGAGGAGAAAATAGGACTGTTGAGGTGAAACTTGAATGTTTCAGAACCAAAAAAGGTGTGTGTTGTTTCGTTTGATTTAACGCTGTGAGAGTGAACAAAGAGAAAGCTGCGAGCACACCAAAAAGAAGTGATGTTTGCATGTTTCCTCTCAACATATCTAATGTCTTCAACCCTTTCATGCCTGGTGTTCACTGTTTCCTTGTATGTGCATGTATCGTCCACCACAGTGGTGCATCACTGACAACCACTGACAGCCTCTGACCAGCCTCTGCAGCCATGCAGATACAAGAAAATTGCTTTTAAATAGCTGTAGAGACCATGATGTAGGAAGGGGTTAACTGTTTTGGTGTTGAAAAAATGGAAATAGTTTCAAACAATAAACCTCAGAACGGTTGTAATATGTCAAACAGAACAAATGAGTGTTGTTGGGTTTTTTCATGGTGCAAACAAAAAGTATGGAAGTGAGATTATTAATCTACTTGAAGAAATAATTGTTTGTCTGTAGTCACTTTTTTAAAGCTCATTATTAATTATTATAATAACTATTGCTTATGTTTAAGTTCGGTGCATTGCCACCTTTCTATATTTTTATTTGTATAGTATTATGCTGCTACTCTGACTCAGTTTCATTGTATCATATATTTCCATCTACTACAGGAAACGATATAATTACATATTACCAAATTAATTTTCATTCCCATTCAGAGTAGTAATATAATAAAAAGCAGCTGTTTCACAAGAAAAATATAAAACTAAATAAAATTTTAAATAAAATAGACTCATTATATTTCATGAAACCAATCTAACTGGTTCCATAAGGGATTATTAGACGTAGCCATGTAAATATTTTGGAGGTAAATGCTTTCCAAATACTTACATCATTAATTGATTATTGACCCTCTGATGATTTGAAGCTTTGTTTTCTGCTCTCAGTTCTCCGACAGCAAACAAGACATGTCAGAGTTTGTGTCAGCAAGTGGACAAATGAGTGTGTCAGAGATTTTCTTCCTCACTGGACATCAGGCCCGGAGCGTGTCAGAGGATGAAGTCTTCACTACAACTGGGAAGCACTCATGTGTGAGAGGCAGGGAGACGCATGCAGGAACAGAATCGGTGTAATCTGATACTCACAAAGTCTTTTCTCTTTACTTCAGTACAAATGTTAAATTGTTAAATATTAGTTTGCATAAAAACACCTTTTTTCAAACTAAAATATTCAAATGATGAGAGTTAGATGACCATTCACACACACACACACACACACACACACACACACACACACACACACACACACACACACACACACAGAATATATCAGGACAATGCTCAATGATTAAAAGATGAGTAAACTATTTCACTTTTTGTATTAACAGGTATATACATTAATAATTTAATAAAGAGTGAAGAGGACATTACTTAATTTTAAGAGCCAAAAACAACAGAACAATTCTCTCTGAAAATGAGGTGGAGAAGGCAAGACAAGAAACACACTTTCAATATTTAAAATAAAATCAAATATTTTGCTTTACAACAGATATACAGAGTTAATGTATTATTATCACTGGTACAGATTACACTCGTGGTTAGCAGCCCTTCATTTCAACCCAGTCATCAGAATAAAATAAGGATTGAACTTTTCTTCAAACCACATGTACGTCGTGTAAAAGTTTTGACGGCACATCTGGTTGAAACAAAACTAAAACAACTGTTTGTAATGTGTCAATGCTGTTAGGACCTGATATATACGAAATAAAAACAGTTGGGTATAGGGTCAGGAAAACAACATGTTGATAGAATAATAGTAAGTATCGGGGACAGACAGTTGACTTGGTGACTCAACTGCTGAGAAAAAAATCAAAACTTGCATAAAATCAATGTATAGATATTCTATATATTTTGTTTGAGACGTGGTTCAATTCATTTCCATTGTAAAGTGTAAAGAAGATCACTGGAGTTGATTAACAGTACCAGGATCCGTTTATCAATATAAATGTATTTTCTTCCTCAGACAGCCTCGCAGCATCGTGACAGGCGCCAACAGCAGCGACCTGCCGCACGAGCCCGCCACCTCCCGGGCAGCGTGCCCGCGCGCCCATTGGACAGATTGACGGAGCGCAGGGGGAACGCGCACACGAGCCGCTCGCGTGCAGCCTCCGTCTCTATAAATATGACCGGAGGCGCTTAAGACAGAAGAGAAGAAGAGCGAAGTCACTCCGGACATTCGTCTTCGTTAATGTGCAGCGAGGTTTGCCAGGAGAAGGCGGGACCTGTCCGACTGTTCTGTTGCTGTTGACTGTTGTTTGGACTGGAAACTGTAAATCTGAAGATGCCAGCCGGGACTTTAGAGAGAACATCTCCATCCTCGGTGGCGGCCACCCCTGCGAGTGGAGACTGCACACCGGAGAAGCCCCGGACCCAGACAGAGAGCAGGAAGGTACGGGCTTGTTGATCATCATCATTTATAATCTCATTTTAGAAAGATAAAGCGGATACTTACTGACAGGTATTGTTTTTTATTTCAAGTCTTCTAAGCCAATAATGGAGAAGCGGAGACGTGCGCGGATCAACGAGAGTCTGGGCAACCTGAAGACCCTCATCCTGGACGCACTCAAGAAAGACGTAAGGAGATGAGCAGATTAGTAACTAAAACAGATTAATAAAGCCTGCAGTGTTTCAGAAAATAATACTGAACCATTTAAAAACACACATGTTCCCTGTTTGTTCAGAGCTCCAGACACTCCAAGCTGGAGAAGGCGGACATCCTTGAAATGACTGTGAAGCACCTCAGGAGCCTGCAGCGACTGCAGATGACCAGTAAGTGAACCAAACTTCTGGATTCATCATGTTGATGTGCAACATTCCTTCATGAATGTCTAATATTCAGATTGTGATCAGCACCTTACTGATCTGTCTCCTTCCTCTGCAGCCGCTGTGAGCACCGACCCGTCCGTCCTGGGGAAATACAGAGCCGGCTTCAGTGAGTGTGTCGGGGAGGTCACCCGCTTCTTGTCCACTTGTGAAGGGGTGAACACAGAGGTGAGGACCCGCCTGCTCGGCCACCTGGCGGCCTGCGTGACACAGATCAACGCTGTGAACTTCTACACGCCTCACCCGGGACATCTGGGACAAACTGGGATACAGATCACAGCTGCTTTGGCCCCACAGATGCCTTGCAAAAGTGCCTCGCCGTCCCAAGTCCCTCCAGAAGCCATGAAGCCGTACGCCGGCTTCCAGGTCCTGCCGACCCCTGATGGACAGTTTGCCTTTCTCGTTCCCAGCGCAGCTCTCGCACCTCTGGGTGCACAGAACAGCCGTCACATGTCCCCCGGTGCACCCCCGGTCACCTCAGACTCTGTGTGGAGACCATGGTAGCAGCTCAACCGGTTTTCCGGGGGGAAGAAATGGACTATCACGCTATGAACACATTGTTGTGTGTTTTGTAAATGTGTTGAAGAGAGTAATGTTTACATCCATGTGTTTTGTTATACGAACCTCAGGGGACGACCTTGACTCGCTGTGATGTTTATGATATGGCACAATTGGTTTGCCTCATGAGGTGAACACATTTCTTAAAGAAGCACTGCATTTTTTTACGGCTAATAAAATGTTTATATGATGTTTACACCACAGCACGGGTTTCCTTTTCATTTCGCTGCCTTAATAGGGTTTTCACAG
>CAAKHC010010924.1:1494-16494 GCA_901007825.1 Macroramphosus scolopax
TGTCTGCGCGGTAGCATGAAAGATTCTCGAGCTGAATGGCGGAGTCCGGGATGCCGTCGTGAAGCCATGACTCGGTGAAAACAAAAACACAGCACTCTCTTGCGGGCTGATAAGACGATCTCAGCTTAGATTAGAGGGAGCTCCGACAGAGCGGCCTTCCCGGAGTCAAACGCTGACGCTCAGCTCGAAGGGCAGAACGCACGGCGCAAACACGCAATCTGGTAACAGGAAGTGAAGTCTTTGATATCGGTCCCCACGGGCGGCATCAGCTTGAATCCTGCGATGGGGTTGTGTGAATCCTAACAGGAGTCTCCTACTGCAGAGTCAGAGCTACGCTGGGAAACAACAACACATGCTGAATACATTTGGAATCCCTTTGATATTCAGATCAGCCGGTCCTCGGTTGTGAGGCGCCTCGGTACTACACTCCAACAGAGTACATTTATGAAAATACATGTTGACTTTTTTGCTCCGACTAAAGCATACAAGGATGCCGCGTACCGGCAAAAACACCCTCGCTTAACTTAATGACGATATCTAGATAAATCTATCATTTTAATGAGTAACACGTACAAATTGCATTAATATGAAAATTGCATTGATAAGACGGAAGCGAAGGAAAGAATATTACTCAACATGCAGCAACATCAGGGTGGTCGGCCGCCGTCAGTGGAGCGTGTTTTGTTTACGGTGATGAAGGAGATGATGGAACGTTGACACTCACATCAGAACTGGCTCGTGCTTTTTAACAAAAAACAATCACTAGGATTCACAAGACCGCACGTCCTGGACTCAAAATACTGCAGGAATATTGTAACCTTAAGGTGATGAAAGTTCTGTCCTCCATCAGATAATCCATGACCACCCTCTCCTCCTCCTCTCTCTATGCATCCCTTAATGTTTCATCATTCACATCCTCCTCTAATATGTTTCTATATGGCGTGTTTTGCTCATGTATTATAAATAATTCCCCTGCTCTCGCCTCCTGCAACAGAACAAACCTGATAACCCCGGACCTTATCAAGAGCACTTAATCTAATCATGAACTACATGTTCTGGACATGATCTCATCCAGCCCAACACAGCCACATAATCTGATCCATTTAATATTGAGCTGAGCGGGATCCTCCATCGGTAATGACTTTGCTTCTGGATACAGTCCAGTAATGTCGTCTCATATCCGTCGTGCCATGCCCTACCTCTCACGTCTCGAGTCTAATTCCCATTGTCTTACACAACCGGCCCCTCTCGAGGAGCAGGATGCGGAGATGTTTGTCTCTTCCGTCTATATTAGAATTATCTTTAGCCTCTTCATCACCGGACCTTTCGCCAATAAGAAGTCCGAGCCGTCCACGCAACAGCGAGGAGATTTGATTGGCACTTCTGTTCGTACGCTCATCTGTATGCGAGCTTGTGTATAGATACTCCTGACAACACACACCCCTAGAGTGTTCACGTTCATACACAAGCTCACATGTATGTTCACTCTTAAAGAATTACCACATGCGTAATATCATGTGTGCTGAATGTTCAAGCAAAGTGATCAGACCTCCAGGGCTCATCAGCCGGCTCGGAGCCTCTTCAGACACCCGGCCGGCATCGGCTGGTGATTGCCTTGACAGCTCCATTAAAAAAAAGAGAAGGTGATTGCATTCTGTTCCATGCCCATAGCATGCATGACTAACCAGGCTCGGCGGTCGGTGGGAGGAACCCACTCCAGCTCCCTTTTCATTGGGTTTATGTCAGTTTTGATACAAAGCTTTCATGAAAGGACGGCGCTGGATGTCACCGCTGTCCTCCGTTGTTAACCCGGAGATTCACATCAAAACTACACAATTTTTTCTATTTATATCGGCCGATATTACAGATCACTAATTTACCTGAAGTGGGTTTGCAGCCGGTGCAGCAGACTGTCCTCAGACCCTCGATTTCAACGAGGGTATTCACTGTTCATTAACAGCACGCAGCCACTGTACTTTTACTGATATCAGCTGGTTAATGGGATGTGATGCTGAGTGTTTTTAAAGTCTTTTAGTTGGAGCGTTTGGACTTCCCCATGTCACAGGATCAGCTTACACCCTCAGAATGAAGTGAACACCACCCGTAAATGTGATTCACTCATGCCAACCATCAAGCGATGTCAATAAGGTGACACGGCTATTTCAAAAGCTAAAACTGATTTGTATTTCTATCCATGAACCAAAGCAGGAGATATCATGATTTGGAGGTTTTGGAAAACGTTTGGTTTGAATCCAAATAATGTTACGGAGCCTTTATTGCCATGGTTACATGAACTAAGCAATCAGTTTGGTTATATTTAGCCAGCTGCAGGACAGGGACTCTATTACTTTTGAGTGGCCTTTCTTTGCTTTCTTTCGATTAGTGTGGACATTATTATTCTGCTAATGAGAGGACGGCGTATTTGATCAATGCAGCAATTTGGAAGCTGACCAGCGGAGGCGTTCTAGAAGCTGTCTTCATGCAGCGGTGTTATAAAGTAGCGCCGTGACAAGACATTACCATCGTCATGAAACTGGAGCACCTGTGCTGTCTGCATCGGTGTTGGTACATGTACTCTTGTTTGTCTGTCGCCTTGTGGTTAACAGGCGGCTGTGTGTGTGTTTAATTGCCAAAAAGTACTATACTTGGTGTGATAATATCAAGACAAGGGAAAGGGAGTTGTTTTTTTTAAACACAAATATTAAACAGATTCTTTCCTTTAATTATAGTTGTCAGCAACTGAATCCAGCACAACACTGCTATTAGACGCACAAGAATGTTTACGTTTGAACAAGGATACCGGCGTTACCTCATCAAGATCTGTTGATTTTAATCACCCCGATATTTCCACCACGCGTTGTTGGGGCGGCCACATGCAGAGCACCAAAGGTTCCGTCTTCGGGGCTCAGTCGGAGCCCAGTTAATATACGTATTGTATTGAGGCGTCTGTACGGTGAGTTTGTTTGTAACCCTATTTAATAAACCTTAAATCATATGCAGTGAACTTTGAAACTAATTGGTTCAGAAGAGTCTTTATTCTAATCGAGTGCTGAAAGCATCGTGCCATAATATATTTGATCTCGCTGCCTCAATAATCTATGAATTAACCCTTTACAAACATCAGAACTGATCAATAAAACATTCATTTTGGAAATCAGTCAGAAACATGTGATACTCTTTCCATTGATTCATTATTACATTATTATGAATATTTGTCGAAGATTTTGTATATTTTTATGCAAGACTGTCTGTTATATAAGACATTTGAAGTGCATGAATATTGTATCGTTGCACACGAGGCTGAGCCGGGCAGTCGTTATGCAGGATGTCAGAAACAATCCATAATATGTGCAGTTGTCTTCACCAAGGTCAGAGATGCACCTCAGGTGGAGAGTCTGTGTGTGTGTGTAGCCTTGTGTAAGTGTATTGTTTACATTTGTGGGGTCGGACAACTGGGGGCCAATAATCTGTGTGACTGAACCCGAGTTAAGACCTTTGTTGTTGGGTTGGAGTTACAGGTACGTTAGATGGGGATTCCTCTGTGTGATGGTTAAGGTGAAGGACTGGGGGATCGCATGAAGCCTCACGAAGCCTCCTAACACCGACCGTCAGTGTGTTTGTGTGTGAGAAAATGCACAGTAAACATATCGAGCACGTGACCTCAATGGTGGAGTATAATGATGACAAAAAAGGAGTTTAAGTGGATGTGCTGCAACAGTTTTGTTGATTGCAGCAACAATTAACCAATACGGTGAAATGTCACACAACAGATTTATATCAATATATTTATCCTGATTTAAATTCATATAAAGGTTACCAGCATCCTTTCTGTAGGCCCGTACTTTGCCCATAGATTTAATGCATAATTACCACCTTTTGATGGCAATTACACGTCCGCCCTGATCTCATCAGCTGCTGGACAGTTTCATTCTTATCTCTTGTGCTGGCTCCTCTTCCTTCACTGTCTTGTTCTCCTCTTCTCAATCTTCCGCCGGCTGGGAGGCTGGCACGTCCGGCGACAGCAAGTCCTTGGCTCCGACTCACACGCAGTCTTTTCCTTTCATAGCCGAACGCACGCTGACGATTATCAGAGCTGCGTCTGGACCGGCGTCTTGTTTTTTTGTTTTTTTTCCTTTTGTCCTTTTCTTCTTAGTTACGATAAGAGCGGTCGGTCAATTTATGTCATACGCTTCAAGGCCGGCTTTAAGGCGAGAGACAATACTGCTTCCGAAGGGTCGGACCATTAAAATCAATACCAGCTCATTTCCATCTCTGAGGTTCTGTGGTCGGCGTGTGTCCTTGGACAGAGAAACATACGAACAGTGGAGCTATAAACATTAGAAAACCTTGTGCTGCAAAAAAAAAAAATGTCTAGTCGAATCTACTTCTGACGTGACGTTTGTGGACGGGACAAAACGTATGTCGCTTCCTATTTCCTTGACAGTTCCTTGGCCGCGCTGCAGCCGGCCTATGAGCGGCGTCTCAGACATGTTTATTTTGGATGACAGAAGCAATCTGCCCCCGTATCAGCCGACGGGTCAATCTATACCTCATTACTCTATCCAAACAATATCATCTTGGCTGGGATTCACATACTTTAGCAGAGCTCTGTTAAAAAAAAAAACCCTTTTTCTTCCTTCCTCTAGAGCAACAACTTCAGAAGACAGTTAATTCTATTTCACACGCTTTATATGTTTACTCTTCATTTCCATCTCCTCCTACAGCCCTAAATCCCCCCTCCCTTCCCCCTCCGTGCTATTATTCACTTTGCTCGTGTGATTTACTTTCTATTAGGGGATTAAAAATCAATTATGCAGGAAGCCATGCGTAGGCGTGATTATAGCTGTGCATGACGGCACCATTCATCACAGGACCACTCATCTCAACAGCCGTTAGTTACACAACACACACCGGGACAGCCATCTCGTGCGGTGAACTCTGCCCTCGTCTCTCATCCGCCAGCCACCGTATATTATCGGATGACAAAACTACCGTTTCGGTTTTAAAGCCGTGTTTGTAGAGTGAAAAAACAAGGGGGTGCATAAACCGCCCGGACCGCGTTCGTCATATCCACGGCGACGACGATAAAAAAATAATTTATGACGGGGAAATTCATTAACATCCACTCCAGTTGACTGCAACAAATTATAACAATTACAGGCCCATTTACTGCGAATAGAATAACACAGTAATCACCTTGACAAGGCCCCGGAATAGGACGGCAGTGGCTTTAATAAAGATCTTTTATATAAGGAATATTGTCGTCTTTTTGTAGATGTGTCAGTGATACCGGCTGCACGTCACACTCATGATTTAACAGACATTTTTATTTTTTTTGTTTTTTAATGGGCTTAGTTGTTTGTGTACTGTCTACTGTTGGTAGATCACTATTCTGATTCTGATATAAATATAAAAATAAACATGTTCTTGACGCAGCAAGCAGCACTGGTGACTCAGGTGTGTCCACAATAAACTCATTAAGTCAACTGACGGATCGTTTCTAAGAATATCTCAACTTTAACTGTATTGACTGAAAATGAAAACTCCGAGGGAATTCTCCCCGGCTTTAATTATATGAATTATGTTAGATTATAATTACAAAGATCTAGAGCCGGAGTTAACCGTGATCTTGTACTTCATAAATCTCCACGCTGCAGCTTTAAGGCCAGGGGTCCTTTTGTACTGACACTTGAATGGGCACTGGGCAGTGATTATAATGTCTATTGAGCCATTATACATTGCTGAACGTGTTTTTGATTACAGTATTTGTCGGATAAGCCTTTTTTTTTTTTTTTTTAACGTCATATTCTCCACGGCCACAATACAAAGTGGTTGCAGCCGTCCTCCATTCATGTCGGTACATCTCTGGACCGCGCTGATAACACGGAGCCGCTGTTCACACTTAGTCATCTATGTTCGCTAGCACACTGTTCTGTGCGGTTGGTGTGCTGGCAAGAAAACATCAATGCCCGCGATGCAGACAGGACAAACAAGCTGGTGAAAAGGCTGTCTTTGTTGCAGCACTGAGTCTGAACACCCTGGAGGCCCGAGCGCAGGAGAGAAGGAGGACTAAACTGAGCTTCCATCACGCGCTGACACAGCTGCAGAGTATCTTCTGCATCATCCCTCTAAGGTACAACAAAGATTTTTTTTTTGACTTCCTCCTGTTGGATTTTGGCTCGGCCACCGAGGAGAGAACTAAAGCAGGAAGGCTGCGCTGGTCTAATATCCACCGAAGCTCCCTGCTTTCTCTGCAGTATTCTCCAGTTACAGTGCTACTTGCTGTACTGCTTACTCTGGATGTATTTCAGTACATTCCATATGAAACGCTACACTACATCTTCTATGTCTCTTTTTAATTTCCCTAAAGCACACGAAGATATGCTGACATAAAGTGAATTAATGTGAACTTGCGGAACGTGTTCGTTCTCAGTTAATGCTTATGTTTGCATAATGGAACTAATAGTAAAACCACTGTTATTGTACAGCATGTTATTTAGGGATGTTTTAATATTTGAGATTATACACACACCACATGACAATTTCTGTAAAGGAGATCAGGAAAGCAAACTGTTTAAAACAGCACTCCAGGCTATTTCATTCCAGTACTAATGTTCCCCATCTAAGTACAGAGATCGCTACGTGAGGTCATCGATGGGGGTGGAAATGCTCTGATCTTTGAAAGAGTGAGGTTTCTACTTGGATAACTGATACATCCAGGAACATATCAGGAGTATAATTGTGTGTGTCAGGTGACAAGTGATCCAGTATGAAGCATGAATGATGCAGTTGATGCCAAACATCTAATAAAAGTACGACTTCAGATCCTCGCCTGAACTGTGCAACACAATGTTGTATTTTTCTTTCATACCCCGACAAAACCGGGACTTAATGGACAGGATTTGCTAGATAGTTGTTAATTTGAATGCTTCACCAAAGGCAGAGCTTTATAATCTCCTTTTCATCCTTGATGTGTTGAAATTTTGCCAGAAGCTTTTTTCTGAGTGGCCGACATTTTTACATCAATAACTGCGGTTTATAAACGGTTATATTCTTACAGAGCCGCAGTCTATCTGCACCTATACAGTGTCTTATGTGATGCACGCACGCACGCACGCACGCACGCACGCACGCACGCACGCACGCACGCACGCACGCACGCACGCACGCACGCACGCAAGCACGCACGCACCCACGTACATTCACCATGTTTTTCATGCCTATCAGAGTCCCGTCTTTTGGAGAATGGCACGTCTGTTTACTCTGAAAGGTTCAAAGATAATTTACCTGGATTAGAGGAGCCATCTGTGCCTGCCATCCCAAATTGCTTTGGAGGTGTCTCAATAAATACTGAGCAGGCTGTGTGGGAGACAGTGCAACGGAAAGGCAGGGAGAGGTTTGCTCTAAATCAGGGCTTAATGCCGCTTTTTACATCAATTACTACCTGGTTCACCCCGGTGACACGCCGTGACCTCCGCTCGTCACCCGTCTCCTCCGGAACTCAGCCCTCGCTCAGCGCTCAGAGAACCGATGTGCAGGCAGAGAGTACAGTACGAGATGTTTGCACATGTCAACTACGCAAAGTATTCAGGTGATCTGTGTTACACTGTTGGTTCTGTTCCAGCTCATCGCATTTGAAATGAATTGATGTCAATGAGAATAAAGTGCCGACTTTCGTTCGCGAAGTAGAAAATACAAAACTCAATTTTCAAACCCTCTTTTTCCGTGTTCTCTTTTAGATGCTGCAAATTGAGCAAAGCACCGCGCTGCGTTACACGAACAAGTAAAGGTCAATACTTTAACATCAGAATTGAGCTTTCATTATCTTCATCGCAGCAGGATGTGCAGCTCTTCCTCCGATGCTTTCTGAATCTAATCCCAAACAGATTATGGGTTCGCAGAGATTTGTCGAGATTGTGACAAAAAAAATCTGCACAGCACTTCCATCCTGAATGCAGTGAGACTCCCACACAGACAGAAAACTAATAAGACACATGATAGCATCCAGGTTACCTTGACCGGGTGTTTGCTGGAATTCAGAGCATCCTATTACTTGCTTGAAGTATATTAATCTTCCACTTCATATTTCGGTGCTCACCCGCAGTACTGTGAGTAAGGCATGAACTGTTTGTAGATGTTATAATCCCCCACTGCTGCTCCCTAATGTAAACCTTTGTGTGAGGGGATATTTGAAGTAAAGTTAGACGGGCTTGGACACTTTCAGCTTCTGGGAGAGTGGTGCAAAAAAAACATGAAAGAAAAAAAGAAGCTCGCCTAAAGGTGAGAATATCGATTTCTCCAAAAAAGGGCTGCATCTGATGGTTGCTCAAAATATGCTGAGGTGCAGGAGCTTTCATACCCACAACCTCTAGCACATTACCTTCTTGCAGCCAGCGCCTTTAACCCCCCCACACGCCCACTCACTGAATGACTAAAAGAAATGACTACTACGTTTGCCGAGAACGTAAAGGGTTATCCGAGTACAGACGTTTAGGTTCTACGATCATGACGTAGCCGCTTTGCAGTAAAGTTGCAGCATGTTTTGCTACTCAGCGGCTGAGGGAGCTCATCCTGATGGGGAAAGTGGCATCACTGCATGCCCTCTATACCTGGTGCACACACACACATGCACAGGGTTGATGGAGACCTACCCAGCAGCTAGTTGGAGAGGATTCTGTGCAGGAGAAGCAAGGAGGTTATTAAATGTAGTCAGGCTTTACATGCTTAGGGATACACCTCGGGCTGAGGAGGAGCGAGCTCCCATCATACGTTGTGGTTCTGCAGGAATGTTCAGACTGAGTGCATTAAACTTTCAGATTCAACCGCTCGCCCGTCTCCGGCTCTGTCTCATCCTATCGATTTCTCCCAGGTGAAACATCAGCGGAGCAAAAGAAGCAAAAAAAAAAAACCTACATTCTGGAAATATATTGTTCGCCGCCGTCCGTGCCGTGATTAGATTTGGGAAGTTTGGAGCTGAGCAGCCGTATCCGCGTTATTTCCCAACTGCTGCGCTCGAGAAAAATAAAAACTGTTTCATTCATTTTGAAGAGGCCGTGAAAAATTGCAGTCTTAGGATGCGGAGTGCAACATACAGTTCAACGTGAGCACACAATCCCGTCATTATACATTTTGTTTAAACACACGTACTGAACCTTTATTCTCCAAAGCCATCAATCCTTAGGGAGGCGTATGTGTGGTGTGTGTGTTATAAAGAACTCGTGCATCTGTTAAACCTGCCTTTATGGGTGAGCTGGGGGATCTACATACTGCTGATGCTGCGTAGACACACGTGTGTCACGGGTATAGAACATGCAGTGCATAAAGGAAGCTCAACGTGCAGCAAATATTGTTTGGAATTGCACCCTGGATTAAATACAGTGGAGGCAGGCAGACTTCCTGTGTGATACCATCAATAAGACAAGTTATTAACCTCTGTGAGCACTTAAAAGATGCTGTTGTGATATCGCTCTGCCGAGACAGGATCTCGTATTAACTCCGACGGCGGCCGTTATACCGGCTGGATGTTTTTGCAACTCATCTACTGTTTTGGTAGGAAACTACAAAGTTAAGGGTGAGAACGCTCTTCAAACACGGAGATGAAAAACACTTCATTCCACATCAAAAAACAACTCTGTCGAGCTTGAAGAAGGCCGTTTTTCTAAACCTCAGTGTTCGGTCGGTGCCGAAAGATCTGAAGGATTCATGAGTCACTTTGCTGCGTGTGACTGCAGCGCTTATAGGAACGAAGTAGGTGAGGCAGGGAGACGCTGCTCCACCGCCTGTGGACGATCTGTTGCTTCATCTCACATGTCGAGTCGATGTCATTACATGAAAGTATTTAGAATGAATTCATATGTGAGGTTGAACAACCAGAGGCTCCTGCTTTGTTCTCCTCGATTGTGAATCAGTCGCAGGGTGTCCCGTCATGTTCGGGTCATTACAGCAGACGTGTCCTATCGAACTCTGAGAACCTGACCCTTGACCCCTCGGAGGGTCACATTCCTGAGCACACATGTTGAATTTCATACAAACACACACACATTATCACACTGAGAGGGGAGGAGATGGATGGGATATGTTCTGCGAAGAGGCAAGCAGAGTTATTTGTTATAATTTAGCTTTAATTCCAAACCTTCTCAGGGATTTATACGCGCCGTTTGAACGAGCATCCATCCCCAGCGAAGCCCCGGCTGGCCTCAACTGCGCCGGTGTCACATGATCGATGTTTTCCCCGGCCTCCCGACATCTTTTGGGGGTCACATGGGCGTCTGTCAAGCTTGGTTAATTTCGCACACTCAGCTCCGCCGCCATTAGCATATGAATATCCTCCTCGCCGTACATATTCTACAGCCATGCATGGGGGAGTCTAAAAGTGGGCCTTTTTTTTTTTTTTTTTTAGGTGGAATCTGAAAGGACCGGAGGGGATGAAGAGGAGGAAGGAGTGCATAGGAGCTTGGCAGGATGTTTTTACAGCTGTCATGGTGATGAATTAGGCTCTCATGATTAATCTGTATTTAAATTTAACATTACCATCTCAGGACAGCTGGACCCTGACCACTTCCAGTGGACCATGGCCACCCAGCAAAACATGTTGATTATGTCGAGCGTCCACAGAAAAGGAGCAAATCAAACACCGAGCACAGCCTGAGTGGAAGTCCAATTAGATGCAATTCACCATTTACATGATGAATACGTCGCCATCAAAAAGTGCAAAAGGAGCAAAGCTATGAATATTTTCGAGATCTGTAGGCGACGGTGGGCGAACTCGGATCTCAGGGACGTAATCCCCGTGTTGTTGTTAAAACGAACAGACGTTGAACGGGCGGCGATAAAAGCTTCTTTACGAGGACGAACCCTCCTCCCGTTTCCAGTCTGTGTCTACATGCTAACTTTTTAGGACCGTGTTAGCGTTCGAGGGGAGATTTCAGGTCCCACCCCTGCCGTTTGGTTCCCACACGACCTTGCGGGGGATTAAAACGTGGCCATGCTGAACAGCTGCCCACCGGGGCGACGTGTTTCCATCGGGCCAAATCAAACCTCTAAAAACTCAACAGCTGACCCGAGCAGGGGGAAGAGAAATAAAAATCACAATGTGCTTATTATTGCTCTTCCGAGGCCGCCGTCCTCCGCAGTTCGAGGCCTCAGCTGTCATTAGCGTTCATAATAAGATCTCTCCCATATGCTCCTGCCCGCTAATGTTATGATTGGGACGTAACATGTTATGACTGCACATTCACAAACAGCGCTAAGGGTCAAGCGACGGACAGACTTCGCCGGAGCGTTAAAGGGGACGAGCCAGGCGGTCGGGATTACCTTTGCTGACAGAAATCAAACCCAATCTGATGTTAACTGGGCTTGGCAGGCGGATGTGTCAGTGTGAGTGTATCTCACTCTCTATCTGGTGACTTGACTGCTAGGAGGAAAACAAATCTGACACCGGTGCTTGTCGGTTATGCCCTCTACAGATGTTTTGCTCTTAAAGGAATAGTTTTATATTTTAGGAAATACGCTAATTAGAGTTCAGAACCGGAAGACGTGAACGCCGCCTGACACCGGGGGACTCGGAGGAAACAATTCCATGTGAGATTGTTTCCCATCCTGCTCCCGGTTGAAATCCAAAAAGAGTTCAAACCTTTGAACAATAGAGAGGAGACAGAAGCAGCTTTTGGCGACAGCTGCCCCCGTACGGTGCAGAGCAACGGCTCCTTCTGAGGAGACAGACGGAAAAAGAAAAACCAATTTCTGTTCAATTGTTTTCCCGTTTCCACTCTATAATGGTAAAAAAATGGGAGGACACGTCAGAAAGAACACGTACGATCCACAACTCTGAGTCTGAAATCACTCTCCACATAAAGGGGGAACTATAACACCCTTTATAGTGGATTTATATAGTCTCCACCAGTGCAACCAGCAGCGTATGACATCATGCCTTGTACTGAAAACCTGTTTCTTCTGATAATAATGAAAAATATTTGATTTTATAGTAAGGAGAGCTCAGACATCTGGGCAGATGTGGTGGAAAGTAGCGTGAGAAAATGATATAAAAAAATCTGTGGCATTAAATTTCCTCATATACCACGGTATGGAATCAATGCATACGGATACATCAGCCTTTGTAGGAACAGTCCAGATGACGGGAGTCTTTAATCCAACATTGAGAGTTTGTCTGCTGGTGATAGCTGACTGGTACCCGACTCACGCCTGTAAGGTATATATGTACATCCAGGAGAGGATCATCTTTATATTGTCTTACGACTGGAACCAGCTGGGTTTGCTCCAGTTAAAGGTGCCTACAAGCACCTCTTAAGCTTCCAAATTAACGCACTCTATCTGTTGTTTAATCCATGAAGAATAACATTTTAAAAAGCGGATGGAAGATTCGGTGAACAGGTGCACCCGCTCCCTGGACTCTTGTCATCTTACTGAGGTTACCAACACCCGCAAATGTGTTGCCTGGCAAAGAAATCCTGTTAGGCAATGTGTTGTTTTTAAAGGACAGATTAAGAACATTTGATGTTTTGTTTTTAAAGGCTTAAGTGGTACTTGTAAATACATTTTGGGAGCTTTGGTAAGAGCTTGCTGTTCCCTTCTTTTCTTTTTTTTTCCCACAGTTTTGGTGCGCGCTAACTGGCTGCTGGAAGGCAGCCGTAATTGTCTTCCAGACACCAGGGTGGCATCAATCTTCTCCTTTTTTTTCTGCAGAAAAAAAAAGAAGAAAATAAGCATATTTAACAACCTGTCAAAATACGTCTTTAAGAAAAGAGATTTCTCATCACAGAGTATTGAACGACTTATAATTACAGTCATCTGTTTCCCCCCGCGAGGCTCTTCCAACAACTGTCAGCGCCACAAACACGTGGAACGTAAGATATACTGCAGACTTTCATCTCATGCCAAACTAATCCACAGGACGTTTTTTTTTTCTGGCTTAGTTAATTTTTGCTGCCTAACACCATGAAAACCTGAGTCGACGGGATCCACGGCGTCGTTTGACACCTCCACGCCGAGGAAGCTTCTGTTTGGTCGGAGCCGGCTTGGACTTCATGTCCACGGGTTTACGTTAATTCTCGGAGCCGTCTAAAAAGGCGGCTGATTGATAGGCCCGTGGAGATAGAGTCTTAGTTCCTCTTGACTGAGCTGATAGGAGAAGGGGAGATAAGAATGCCAGACTTGACTATGATTAATGGGTTCGGCGGTGCTGCTCGTCTCGCGCGCGCCAGCCAGACACAGTGTAAATTATGCTTAAAAAATCCGCCTGAAAGCAGCTGTGTTCGACTGTGTTTTCATGACATCAGAGTCGAGAGTGGAAATAATTAGACAAATATTTGACAGGGGGGACGGTTTAGTGCGGCGCACATCCTGATAGCGAAGGACGCTTTGGATAGTGAAGCCACAGATCTTTAATACTTTAAAAAAGGGGGAAAACACCCGATTTAAATTTATACACCACCACTGTCTCCCCACCTGGACTCTTTATTCACTCTATGTGAGCGCCAGCATTGCCTGACCTTGCCTTGTACGCCGCATGCTAATTTATACAAATGCAAGCATTTCTCTCCCCTTTCATGCTCTATAGACGGAGTTTGTGAGCTTTCTCTGGAAAGTCCTGCCTTCAAACACCCGAACCTCCGCCTCTCTTTCTCTCTGCGCCCCCCCGAGAATCGGGGAGGACGTGAGGATGGAGGAGGAGGGTGTCAGGAAAAAGTGAAATTAAAGCTTCGCCATGGTTCACTGACTCTTCACTTAAATTAAAGACATTCCTGCGTTTAGAAAAAGGACGAGGAGTTTAATGAAAATGTAGCGTGTGGAAATGTGTTTGTAATGTCGGGTAATGAAGAACTGAACAGGGCAGACGGAGAAACGGGGATATATTTTGGAGGATAAACAGGAAGGGTAAACATTACTTAGGTAAATACTTTGGTTATGCGTCTCCCTCAACAAACCTAATGCTCCGCTGTGTAAATTTACCGAAGTCTTTGAGCGTAATTGATTCGCGCAGATTATGATAAGCTGTGTTTTGCGATAAGAGATTGGTTTGAGGACAATTTTGTTTGACGTGGAATTGGAATATCAATCCGAGTGTTTCATGCAAAGGACAAAAGCAAATGAATTATCACCAAAAAAAAAAAAAATGGCCTGAACATCAAAATAATCAGACTTAAATTAAAGCCAGCAACACTGAATCCAATTATTCTTTTCATTTTCCTTCAGCGCAGTGATAAAGTGCATCTGAAAGCCGTGCGGAATATAAATTAGCTGTGTTTCTAACATCTAGAGGTTAATGATATGAAGGGCTGCATGCCTGCTGTATACTTGATGACTGAGTACAATCAACCCCTTCAGGCATGTCCAATGGGAAGCAGCATCGTCTTTCTATATAATAATGAACAGTCACTGTTTTCAGCAGCATCACTTCAATACATCTTCATGTACATGAGAACCTTCTGTACTCGTATGAACACAGTTTACAGTACGTCTGGTTCAGTACATCCAACCCAACCATCAGTGACTCTGTGTCGGAGGGATTCTTTGCACCATCACTTCCCTCCGTCCCTTCATCCCGCCTATCTCTCTCCCTCTATTTACATCCACACATGGTTTAGAGGATGTGCAGGCTGAATCAGCGTGCTGTGATGTTAAAAGGGGGGTATGACCACGAATAACTCAACAAAAGCACTAAAAAGAGGAAGAACATATCCACAGTCCTGCGCTTGTGGCCTGCTGTGGAAGCCAAACGTGCATTCGTCTAAACAATAGTCAATGCAGCATATCTTTACATCAATTAACATGCATGTGAAGGTTCCCTGCTTCCCCCTCCTTGTTTTCATCGCTCTGTCCATCATCTGTCCCAAAGGACAGTAAGTGTAATTACACAGACAAAGAAGATTGTGGTGTGTGCTCCTCTTTAGATCAACCTCCGCGCCTTTCAAATTACCCAATGATGAAGTAACGAGCATAAATTAAAGCCTTCGTGCTGTTTTGGTCGGCGAAGACATTTGA
>CAAKHC010010924.1:20770-41181 GCA_901007825.1 Macroramphosus scolopax
TGTCATCGCTAGAATGCAAAATTGGATGGATTTGTCCAAGTGACCCTCCGCTCGGATCCAAGAGAGGTGTCAGTGTCCATGGAAATACAAGTAATGAGGTGATTCTGCAGCCTTTTGTAGAGGAAAGCAGCATCAGAGTAGCCGAGAGCACACACACACACACACACACACACACCACCATTATTAACGTTATAAGAGTATTCAGAGTCCCTCTGCGAGTCCTTTGAAGTATTCCGAAACAGTTAAAACAAACAGCTCTGTTCTAATCCAACGGGAGATCAGTCACTAAAATCTGACACTATTCAGTGACGGGCGGAGGTGCTGTGAATCAGAAGAGCACTGATGCTTTTCCTTTTCAAGTGTTACAAATGATGAAGAAGCTACGAGTCACGGCGCTTCCATGGTTTCAAGTTTTTGGAATAAATTGTAATATTCACATCAGTAGTTTACGATGTGATAATCATCGAAACGAACAGAAGATCGGAAATCTGACTGTAAATAGTTGTTTACTGGTGTAACACTCAATGGAATGTAAAGGACAGTCAACCTTATAGTGCATTTATTTCTCCTTGTGAGGACACAAGAGACTTTCACTGTGTCGTGGCAGTTGTATGTGTTTTCTTCAGTTTCCTTCCAAGTCGTCCTATTCCCTGTGCACCATTGTCCCATACAAGCTGTGCACGACGGAATCGACCAGGAGCTGAATATGGAAGTTCACTTCACGACCTTGGACATTTCTAGTCAGGCAAAAAGGAAAATAAATAAATAGCCGCACTAGAATGGCCCAGTGGATTGCCTCCCTCCACCAAGGCCGATGAAAAAAATGCCTTATTTTTTAAATGTTCCTTACTTGGAGCGTTCTCCACCTCTCCATCAGATTTATTGGACATTGGCTTTGTTGTATTTGTGTAATCCCTCTGACAAACAGGCAGGCGCTCAGGAAGACCTCCGCCAACATTATGTCAAATGGATCCGTTCCAAATTGAATGGGTTTGTTTTTCACCCGTCCACCAACTTCGGTAAAAAATAGACTTGGTCATTGTGCATAATCAAAACATGAAGGGATGACGCACAAAACACAACGTAGGAGAAAACAAAGAATGCTCAGGACCACTTGACCAATGTCAGGGGGTCAAAGATGGAGCAGATTGCAATAGGAGATAGTATTTACTGACATTAGACCTGCAATGAACCTCTGCACAGGTCACATCGCCTTCCAACGTCCAGAGCAACATGGAAGCAACACGAAACAAGGTAATGAGGTTCATGTGTGTGTGTGCTTTTTATAGATTGTGTCGACGTGTTTTGGTCTGTGAACTGCGTAGCCGTGGAGTTCTACAGTAATGACATGATCAAGGATAAGAAAGAAGCTCCAGCTTTTCTCTGCTTCATTTTGATATATTTCCCAGTCTGAAATAGCTTTTGGTCGGAGGATGTACCAGGTAACCCTTCTGCAACCATGTCGATGCAGAAAGATTTAGATTACATTTTCATATGAAATGATTAGTTCTATAGTTAATGGTATAGATTTGTCATTTTTGAAAGTGAGGTGGCCACATCTGGACGGGACGTTTTAATATATTGCTGAATGGAAATCCAGCTGCAGTGGGAACCGTCAGAGCAGAACGTGGGTGCTGATTTGACAGTGAACACTATGAGTCTTTGGCTGATAGTAGGTGGCTTATGTGATAATATTGTGAGTTTACAGTCGTAGATGGGTGCAGTATTAGGACCACCGCCATCTCTTACTCATGCATGACAAGACTTTAGTTGCTCTGCAGAATTTAAACAGATTGACTTTGAAAATCATCATCAGTCCTCGGAGTAAACGCCGTCCAAGCTCAGACTTAATGTTAGAAGATATGTGGACACACAACTCTGAACTGTCAATCTAAGACACAAAAATGATCTGAAGATGTATTACGAAAAAAAATAATTGTTTAATCTACATCTAATTTCATTAGATGGGAACTAGATCAAATAAATGACCCAATATCAAGTTTTCATAGTCATTTCTAGCCCTTTTTCTTGGCTCTGTGTGGTTGTAGAGACCTTCAGCTACATTCTTGTACCACCTGGGTACGTTTGGCAAATGTCACCCTACATGCCATCACAAAGGGTGAACGTAGATAGGAGAGAATTACTAAAAGCACAAGCCCCATTGTATTTCGTACGGTACAAAAGGTCCCTTCTGAAAACCAACTGGGAAAAAGGGAAAACGGAAATATGTGACCGCCTGCTGGAGCACAAAAGCATTGTTGCTATGCATGCAGACACACACACACACACACACACACACACACACAGCTCAGAGGTCTCGGATGGATTTACGTTCGGTTAATGAATGACTTGAGTGAGAGACAAGAACACACATTAGTCCTTAAAGCATCTATAATTGATGTTTTTATAATAACAATGTCTCATATGTCAGTGCGTAAAGTCAAAGGCCTCACGAGTAATGAACATACGTACAATTATACAACGATCAACCGGCTTTGTAGCATCGAGCTGCTTTGTCGAGTTTTATAGAGTTCATATTACACCACCAGGTGGACGGGAGCATGTCATCAAATCAATGCTATTGTTCCCCTTTATCACACACATCTCTTCCATATCAGATTAAAAAGTGACGGTAGGACAGAACTTTTGTCTGCTGCCCCCTAGTGGCCGAAAATAACCAAAGTACAGTAAAGCAAAATGATGGATGAACCATTGATCACTTAAGGGAGAAAATGTCTGCATAATGATGTATTTTGTTTTGCAGTTGTCTCTGAAGCCTACATAATGTTTATTTTAGCTTGCATTAAACTGCCCTTCAGAAATCATGACGAAGAGGAACGTTCTTCATGCTACATTCCACAACCTGACGTGCAATATAGCATCCGAACGAAAGCCCGCATCAGCTTGGTTTAGTTATTTCTCAGAATAATGGCTCTGCCTCAGGTAATGGTGGAAAAGCGGGACCATCCCCTAAATTAATTTTGATTTCTGAGCTTGACTCAAACCTAATCAGGTTTCTCCGGAGTGCTACACGGAGTGCTACGCTTCACCGATATAGATTTCCCATAAAATGCACAGACAAAAACAAACCACATGCACAAAACAGCTTAATGATAGAGTATTTTTGAGGAGCTTCGTCGATTACCTCGATTCCCAGCTAACCAGCTCCGAAACACGAAGGAGCACCGTGACTATAAGGCCGTCTGCAGCCAGATATTTATGTGCACTGAGCAAAATATTCAGGTATACAAAATTAACAATATGCAAAGAAAATGCAGACACTTTCACACAGGAAGCTCAATTGAGCAACGTCTGGTGAGTCGGGAGATCATTCAGGATCCCCTAACAGGGATATTTTCAGCTTCCAGAAACTGTGTGCACAATCCAGCGACTTGCCTCAAAGCATCAACTCCACATCATTCAGAGAAGCCAACCAATACGCTCATGCTGCCAGATCCCCCATTCAGTTTGAGAGAATAGCTCCTGTATTTATGTATTTTGCCTCCGTCCCCGATGATGGAAGGTGGATGAAAAACGAACTGCTGTTGAATAACATATTGAAGTTTGGCGAAAGAGGCGAGAGGAGGGACAATAGAAATCAGGAAATGAAAAGGTTGTGTCATCGCGCAAAAATGTTTTTGCCGCAGACATCTGGCCCGAACATTATCTCCGTGATATTAATATGTCAGGGCGGCTTGTCTTTGTCCCAAGAAAGATGTGTGTCTTTTTCAAAAGATCATCACGCGGAGGAAAGCGAAGAATGCGCTTTCCTCTGTGTCAGAGAGCTCTTATAGACGGACACACTCAGAAATACCCTGTACTTTTTAGACGTTGAAAAACCCGTGTTTTTTCCAATTGAGCTTTAAGTGATGTACAACAATGTCCCGGCCTCTTTTACAGACGGGGCGTCTGAGGCGAGCCTCTGCATTCAAATTTGTTTTTTGCTGCCAGACTCATGCAATCGAACAGCGGCTAGAGCCGCACTAAGAGCAGCCACTCTAAAGTGAAAACGGAGTTGAAGCGTAATGTTTCCCCTTGGAATACCACCTCTTTTTAAAATGAGACAGCAGCAGCCTGTATCTTGTGTCCAAAGGCATTGATGACAACAATCCTGCTCTATCTGTGCATGGGTGGCTCAAACTAAAGCCTGAAGGAATAGTCCACCGAGCAATCTAATCTTTTTTTTCAATCTAGGGGATATAACTAAACTAATGTCTGTTTATTTAATACATTCTCTCCTTACAAATATACAGAAACCTGCTACGGAGTGAGAATGGAATCAGGGTACTTGTGCCAAATAGAAAAAGTTATTTCAAAATACTTTCCACGCTGTTGTTTTTTAACTTAAAACACATGTCCAGCAGGTGATGGGGGGAAAAAAAACGAGTGCTCGTGTCGTGACCTTGCCTCCGAGTCTGTTTTTATAGAACCAGTGAGGACAATGGCGACCTTTGCACACCCTGATATTTATGCACATAATCATAAACGCAAAGCCACCAGAGCTACTTGTCAAAATCAGGAACCAATCTGCAGGAGTGATTAGTTATGCCTGAGTGAGTTTGCTAAACATTCCCCATCTGCATGCGCTAGTAATGTATGGAATAAGCAGAGTTGGTAATAAGGCTGGATACTGACAAGGTTAAGCTGATGCAGATGCAGGATAAACAGTCTGGCATGGACAGAGGTCACCGAGGTCTGACAGTTGGAGAGGTTCTTGTATGTTTTTTTTCCCTTCTTTTATCGGAGGGTAACAAAAAGGCAAAAGGTACCACGGCTGAGCTGACGTCCCCCTACTGGTTAATTGAATGGCAATTACAGTTCGATAGGGCGTTTTCATTGTAGCAATAGTAATTGCGAAAGTGTGAAGAGCATTGCAATCAATGTGTGCGTAATCGGATTTATAGAATAATATTTCTACACATATCTAACACATTTAAAGATCTGTTGTACCTGGTTTTCCTTTAAATTGACTATGTGTTGCATATATAGCGATGTTGATGTCCAGCCAGGAACAAGACTGAACCGTGGAGATCTTAGGTCCTCATCTGCACGGACACATTGCACGGCAGACGCTTTATTATCAAAATGCATTGCATGGATGGACCGGAATCCAATGGAAGTACAGATATCTGATAATATAACACATCTCAGAAGAAGTTAACAGTAATAAACACAGACAGGCTCCTTTCTCTGAACCTCAGAGGCAATTTTAAATCACTTGAGGCAGAAACTGTTGCAAGCACACATCTGACTTAACATGAATTAACAACATTGTAATACGTTCCTGTAACGTGTGGAGAGAAAAACAAGGGAAGACTCTCTTAACTTACTGGAGAATATACAGTAATAAAGACTCAAAAATAAGTTTAATAAAGGAGGAAGTTTAATGGAAATAGTTCCCCTCTTTCATGCATACTGTCTTCTGAATGTTCAAGCTATAACATTGTGTTCCAACCAAAGCATTGTTATTGTCCGTCGTCGTGACTCCAATGCTTTTTAAAATATAAATATGCCCACTGTGAGCGGTGGTTTGACTTTTACCAGCTAACGGTCAAGATGTGAGCGTAAGATTAATTGCAACAGCAAGTCTGCAGATAAAGAAGCTCCACATTTTTCCATTTGACCGCATGATATTTGTCCCGTTAGTTGGCCTTTTCTTTCAGTCACCAATTAGCTGTGATCTTTAAACATTTCTGACGGCTGCTGCAAACCACATTTATGGCACAAGTGGAGCGACGCTGCTTCATCTCCCATTGATCCCAGCTGGGGAAAGAAAGAAAAAAAAGACGGGGGAACTGCTGTAAAATCTCCTTGGGTGTCAGTCACACTGTGGTCTTTATAAGAAATGACACATGAGCTGACCACATACTGTGCCTGCGTGGTGGGATGAAGGCATATGACTAAAAACCTCTTCCTCCTTAATGTGATTTGCTTTAGAGTGCAACAGGCTTTTACGGCACAAAGAGAATTATATTAGGATTATGGTGCCCGGGGATGTGGGGGTCTTTAACCCCCGGGCTGTGTGGAAAACCTTGTCAGCTGTCAGTCAAATGAACTCAGCCCAAGATAGTGTATCTGTAGTACTGAAGGCTCTTTTTTCAATCATTTATAAGAGTGCATTAGAGTTTTAAGTGCTCCAACTGCCAGTATACAGTTTACCAAGATGGGCAGTGGAAGTAAATGTCAGCCGGTTGCTGTCATAAAGTACAAACATGTATGTATCTACTCTGGAGGGTGAACATGCATGATTATGTAAATGTCTATTTTATTTACAGCTTACTCATCACCACCGCAGCACACACACGCCTCGGTTCTGATGAACTAATTGGGTTACAGCAAAATGTAAGTGTGTTTTCTCTTGCTGAGTTGACAGAACTGACTTGCAGCGCCGGAAATGTCAATAATTAAACACTGGCATGGCAAAACCTTCTTGGTTCACAGCTTGCATCTTCGCTCTATTTGATCTTCAAGGCCGGTGCAGTCTGGCGTCGTCAGTCTTTAATGTGGGTTCAGGGTGGATTCCCGGGACTGAATCCCACCCTCTAAAGTTTTTTTTTTTTTCCTCCCCGTTTTCCCAGCTTACTTGGGTAGCGCCTGGCAGGAGGCTGAGAGCTGACTTTTACGTCAACCCTCTGAAGGTGCCCCCGCACCGAACGTATCTCCCCCCGCTGTGCTGAGACACCTCTGAGCTTTACTCACTCACAAACGCATGCACAAACACACCTGAGAAAGGAAAAGAAGCTCTGTTTTTTTTTTTGCCTGCCGGTGTGTTCAAACTCAGACATTCTCACACACACACACACGACACACACTCGAGCACATATCTATCAAACAAGTACCGAAAGTGGAAATAATTGGTATCAATGCTTTTGTACAAGTTAAGAATAATAATGCAACGTGTTACCATAGTCAACTTACCTTCCTTTACATACTAATAAAGGGTTAGAAATAGTGATGATGGAACGTTGCAGCAACCGATTGAGTGTGTTGAAGATAAATTAGCAAGACGGTGAGTCAGGTGGATGCACAAGTCTCGGTGGTCGAACCCTGATTGGTGAGTTAGAAGCTGATAGGTGCTCCACCCATCCATCCAGGCTCTGCTCCTCCTAATGGAACCATAATAGAAGATGACAGGAAGCAGGATGGGAGGCCGCAGCCTTCACAGACAAACCGACTGGACCTGTAGATCATTGTTTGTGAGTGCGTCTGTTCATGTGTTCGTGCTGTTTGTCGAAGGACAAGAGATTCAGTGAGCAGGAAAAAGGCGGAGACTCACACAACCGGCGACGACGGCAAACAGTCTCGCAACCGTGCCAACTGTGTAATCACGGGGAACGTCGTTACAAATACGACTTCATTTGTAAACTGTCGCGCAGGAGCGCGCCGTTACATAAAATCAAAACTAATCAATAATTCTACTGTGTCCGACCCAGCCAGATGTCTCGTATGAAGATGATGTCTTTTTCCTTTAAATGAAGGCTCATTTCCCGGAGGGGGAGACTGGATGGCGGTGGGATTCGGATGAGGGATATGCTCCGTGCCTTTCCACTGTTTCCCTGGTTTGCTTTTTTGAGTCTGTTAATCCCCTGGCAAACTGTGATGAGACTGCAACTCCCTGGGAGTGCTAACAGCACATCAATAATACATCCAGCCCAGCTGCATCCACTAAACATTTTGCACACACACACACACACACACATACATGCTCTGTATCTCCCCCGACACACGTACATACACCCTTTCCATTCTCCCCTCAACCATGGCCTGACTCCTCGCTGTCACTGTCATAAAAGCCCTGCATTATTTATTCATGGCGGAGCCAAAATACGAGCTAAAATTGTCCAAAAAAGATGTGACACCTGAGGCGTTTTCTAAAGGCGCCTGTATCATTCAAAAACAGACTGATTGCTTAGTCTGAAAGAAAAAGGTGACAAGTGTTGTTGAGGCTGCAGCGCCGTCATTGAGTGCCGCTGTGTTTACACTAGGACGGCGGCTTCAAGGTGGCGGCTGACTGAGGTCTGACTGGGTGCACGGCAGGCTAACGGCTAACTGTAGCACTGTAGCTGCAACACAACAGGACAACGACTGATACTTTTAGTGGATTGTTCAGGAAGACGGAGACAATGTTTGCACGAGATGTGTTTGTGTGTATTTTGGGTTAATACTGCTTGTCGGTGCCATTAATACATTACAAACAGGAACTTTGCTGTGGTGCTTCGATGGCAGAGGTGGATCAAAGAAGACCTACAGATCTATCTACACACACACACACACACACACACACACACACACACACACACACACACACACACACACACACACACACACACACACACACACACACACACAACAAAGGGGCCCCAGCCAGAAGCTGTTGCGTCGCCGGATGATGCTACTGAATATGTTTGTTTTCCGATTGTGCCGGAGCTTCCTGATGTGTCAATTGTATTTCCCATTTATTTGCCGGGTATATTTTTTCCCATTCGTCAAATATGTGTCTCTTGTTATAAACAAAGAGCGGAGCACCGGCGTATTCGCTTGTCAGTTCATGTAGCCTGCAACACCTCGTCAGTTGTCGGTGCCCCGTCTCTTTTCCGGTTGATGGAGATGAGGCGGTTTGTGCTCGAGCTGCCTGATGTGTCAATTCACTTGTGCCAAGTGTGATTTTCTGTTTATGTGCCAGAGGAAAAGAATAAACCTCATCTGTGAGTTCTGGTCTTTGCTGTCTTCACAACACAATGCAGGATCACCCCTGTTGCATCTGCATACGGTGTTTTAACCTCTCCCTCGCCTTATTAGAATGTGCATTAGAGGCTGTTGTATGACAGGGAGCAAAGCTGAGATGCAAATTTGCCTGTTTGTTATTCCACTCTGCCAGGAGGTCAGGAAAAAATTAAAAACGCACTCACAGAAGTGCAGTGGCAACCATCCAGAGTAACTATCCAATTAATTTCATTGCATACGGTGAGTGCATCTTTTTATGAAGGTTTATAATCTTTGGAGGCCTCCGCCAAGGCCAAAGTGGAAATGGTTCATTTACAAACATGAATGAAATCGGAATCTGCCAGTCGCCATCTGGCCCCTCACTTGTGTGTGAAACGGAGACCAAGGTTAGAAATGAAAAGTATTGAAACGAAGAGGACGGACGGGGAACAACCAGCAATGTCACGGAGCCTGTTTGACTGTTATAGACTCAGAACTGATAAAATCCTCAAAGTGATATCAGTTAAGAAAAACCAGGGATGTGAAATTGTATTTTTTTTACACAGGAATGTACGATTTGACCCTTCTAAGAATACAAATACTCGACAGCAAATCTCATCTCCAACGTGATTACACGGCCCGTAACCGAGCCGGAGGAAGGATCCTCTGTCCAGCCGTCCGGACGCTTATCAACAGCCCCTCCTGATTCGCTTTGTCTCTCCTTTTCCCACCTTATTTTCTTTCAGGATAAGAATTGAAGCAGATTGCTTTCTGGTGCCGGTCTAATTAGGATGACATGGCTCATCAACACCCGGGCCGAGCAAACCATGTCTGTTTGGTCGGAGCAGGAATTAGATTTAAACCAGACGAGAGAGAAAATCTTTACTAATTCTTTGGGCTTATTGCTTGTTAAAAGGGACGACCGTGTTTTATTGGTTCCTTTGAATCCCTTCGACACACACGCACGCACACGCACACTTTTGTTCACTATTTGACAACAGAACTATTTCTGATGCACAATAATTTGTTGTGTTTGGAGGACCGCCGCCTGCTCTTTATGTCTCATCCATATATCCATTTTCTGGACCGTTTATCCTCTCTAGAGTTATAGAGGGCTTGAACCCATCTCACCATGTGTTGTGTGAAAAGCAGGTGCAAACTGGCCTCAATGCTAAACACCTCTCGGAATAACAGGGAAAAAAAGAAAAAATGCTCTTACAGCTCGGGGTAATTTGGACCTCCTGACTCACCCTACCTGCCTGTCCTGCACGTTGAAAAGCTCCAGCTGGCTCCAACAAACACAGGATGTTCTGTCTGTGTGACTTGCACGTGCCGCCCTGCTGCCCGTTGATCGCCAAAGTGACCTATTGTCAGGGAGTAATTTATGTTTTTGTTTTTTTTTATCACGGCCTGTCGCCGGCCTTCAAGAAGAATATTTAAGACGTAATAGCAATTTAGCTATCAATCAAACGGCCGGGCCGCCACCAGTCAATTGACATTAAATGATGACCTTTCGCCGCAGGTCATCGGTGACCTTTCCCTAACTGAGTCACCGCTGCGACCGGGGACGCCGCTGACAAACACCAACGACAGGGAGCGGCAGGATTATTTACACGTCGCTTGGTGTCTTTTAAAAGACGACGTAGGGATGCAAGTCTGTGTTTTATTTCACTTTACAAGCAGCAGTCGGCCGCCAGCAGCAACAAAGTCGGACTGAACAAGAGAATGTTTTGCTTTAAATGATGTTGGTGTGTTATTAAGAACATTACTTGAACACCTGCCACTCTTCAGATCTGATAACATGAACACTGATTTCAACCGATTGATCGCGCACATCTTCACAGCTCTATTGATATTGATTAGAGGCTTTGATTTGATATCTATCTGGTCAGCTTGTTTTACATAATACTGACATCGGCGGACAGATTTCCATGAACAAGAAAGCATCTCCTGGTGAGACGTATCGCCTGGAGTGGTGCTGACCATAAAACGAGGATGTGCCGTGACTCAGATAAAAGGATCCATTTGAATACGCCGCACACTTACAGGTGATTAGCAGGAGAAAGAAAGGTTGAAGTGAAACTATACGGAGTTGAGGAGAATAGTCCCCCGGGATGCTTTACGGAGGCACCGCAGCTATTTTTCCAGCTTTATTACAAACAGAGACCCTGAACATTCTCGAAGAAGCAACAGCAAAGGTCATCCGGAACCCAGCGGCACGTTGGGTGGATCCCTTTAAGCACTCGCCCCAAAAGGTTAGATAGCAAAGATTTGTTCTGTTGGGTGTCAGGAAAGTAAAAGCACCAACACAATGTGTCTGTAGAACAGATGTACACCACCCACATTATGAAACAGGAGATGACACTGATGAAATAACAACACTGATCTCAGACCCCCAATGATGTCTCAGCAAATCTTAATTTAAGTGATTGTATGCAGAGATATTTGTTGAAAATATCAGTTTAGACAAATATCTATATTAGTGTGGACAAGACGTCAACCTCCTTCACAAGATACTAATTGCCAATGGGAAAAAACAATTTGGTGGTTTTCAGCCCGTTCCAGTGTTTCATCCTTTGATTAAATGGAAATCACGTTCCGGTAAAACACTGTACGGCAGCCGAGCCGTGTTCACTAACTAAGCAGAGTGAATCGCAGTCGAGTGTTAATGACGCAGCGTCGTAGGAGCGTGAGCAGCCTCTCTTCTCTGTGGATATCTCCTGCCCAACTTCAAAGTCTGCTTTGAAGTCTCTAGGTGGAGATCCCTGCATCATATCTATCCTCTCCGCTCTCTCTTTTGTTAGCTAATGCTCACGATGAAAACAGGGTTGAGGCTGAAAGAATGCTAAGGAAAGATCAAAGCGCGAGGCGCCGAGGAGCCAGGCAGTTAACTGCTTTGCCAGTCTTTGACTGAATGGATAATAGGAAAAGTGTTCTCTCTCTCTCTCTCTATCATCTGGTTGGCATCTTGAGATAAGAAGGAAAGGCCTCGTGTGGAATTACAGAGTACATCAATTTACGATAAAAACATTTAATATCAAAATGAAAAAAGGGAACTGATTCATTACCCTGTGCGATGAGATTGACTTCAAACTTAGACGGCAAGAACGGGGTCGCACGATGTGTCAGTTTGGTGAAGAGGCAAATTAAAGGTCATATACTGTAATTCTGCTGAGAGATTCTTCCCATTTACACCAGTAAAAAAATAAGTTTGTGTGTATTAAATGACTCTATATGAACCATTGAGTCCAGTAGTCCTAAAGTAGAACTCTCCAAAAAAAGCTGAGTCATGAGAAAAATGTTTGATGTATGCATGGAAGTTTCATGAAGTTAACCAGGCTTCATTTTAAAAGCATGCATAGTTCTATTAAACATCTATTTTTGGAGGCAATTCTTGGCCTCTGATGCGACGGCACATACGCAAACCTGACAATTCTAACCATGAGTTGTTGTTTTGTTGCAAATGAGAAACTCGTGGTTGCAAAGTGGAATCGATCACCCGTTTCTCACTGCAAAGTGCTGTGTTCATTGGAAGTGGAATCGATGACCCGTTTGCTTGTTTGTTGGACCCGTCCAGGATCCCAACAAACCTCCTTATATGGTCTGTCTCATTGTTATTAAAAATTGCCACACAGTTCATTGTAACTTCAAGATCAGATGTGTTAGAAAGCGACGAGCTGCAGAATGTGCGGCCAACAATGCCGCGCCCCGAAAACGTGGATGAGTATCGATGATTCCCTTTTATCCTGCGATTGCTTGTACTGACCGTCTGCTTTGTCTGAACCGTCGGTGGCCTGAGATACAGCAGTTTCTTCAGAGAAGCTGTTTCAAAGAAGCAGCGTGATGATTGAAAAGTCTGGGAGGGGAAATCCAAAGGAAAAACGTGTCACCACCAGCTGAATAAATATTGTCGATGCTGTTTAAATGAGGATTGCAGAACATATGGATTTGCACATGCATGTTTTCGGATGCAATTGCTTTACTTGTGAACTGGATTTCCCTGAAGCTGCTGCTTTCCTTGCTAATGCAGCTGGCTTTCATATTCAAAATGGCATTCACCTAAGAAACTACATGATCAATGGAATGCTAATAATCTTCCCACGAACCACCCTGCATTAGGTTTATTGATATAAATTGTCCCTTTTGATTAATGCACATATTCATGCAGTGTGGGTGAAGCAAATCAAATCTACTTCAAGCAACAAATAAGCGAGTCGTGCCGAAACAATATGAATTCATCCTACATGAGCTCCCCGAGCATCCAAAGAAAATATTGCTACTTAGAATAATGAATGCTGCTGCTCGACACGATACTGCCAACTGGGCACGGTGCCGATGGCCTAGTACAAATAACACACCGCTTCATGAAAAACCCGTCACTCACAACTGTTTACGTGTGTGTGTGTGTGTTTGAGTAGCTGAGCACAAAACGTTGATAATACGTTGCTAAGAGGTTGAGTGTCTGTGAATGTAGCATGGTGCAAAATTAGCAAATACATTTATATCTAGATATATATATTTTGATTTGTGAAGAACACACATTTACTGCTGTTGCAAAGAAAAATTACAGGATTTAAAGGTGCAGTTCGTGATAACGATCTAAAACATTTTTGTCGAACATCGATATTACATCGCCAGCTTGCTAAGATATGTATGTAGTTCTCTTGCTTGTGCAGACCTTCCGTTATCTTTACCTTTGCGTGTTCCTCAACGAGATCGTAATGGCAGCGTGTTCCTCAGTGAAAAGTCCTTCGTTGCTGTTTGAGTTTATTATTTTTTGATGCCTTTTTGAGGTATTCAAAGCCTCCGATCACCAAGGCCTCCTAAGAATCAGCTTCTCTTTGGGTTGAGCAAAGACAAGCTGATTTCATTAGATCACCGGCGGCAGCTGAGAGAGATGAAGCAGAAGGAGGGCGGAGCGAGTCGGGCTACGGCTGAACTAAATACTAAGACAAAGAAAGTACCACTATGACCATCCTTCTCCCAAGTACAATCAGAACATCGCAGGGAGGCAGAAATACCTCTTGCATTCCGATCCTCCACGCTACTGGAGCTAGTAGGTGGCCACTAACTGCACAACAGGTGCAAGCAAGGCAGGCTTTGTCTGTATTTAACCTTCACGGACATTGTGTGACGCACACACACAGACACACAATGGGACTGAATGACAGAACTTTCTATTGTGCAATAAGTCCAATAGCCATACTAGTTTACTTGTTTACACTCTATTGTATCGCTGATAAATGTCTGCCACTAATTGTTTATTTTGTCTACGTGCACACCAGACCGAACCTGCTCTGTTTGACTTTTTAATTGTTTGTAATGTTTAATTAAATACATGTACTGCATTAGTAATGTCATCGTGATGGTTGTATTGTGTTTCTTAATGTCTCGTCGCCGACGGCTCTTCCGCGGAATCGGAGGTGCATCACAGTCAGAGGACGGTCCGTATGACGTACATCCCTGCTGTGCTTTATAGAATTCTGAAGTTGATTAAGACAATGAATGATGCACTCGTCATTCTGCCTTATTGCTCTTCTGGTCAACGAGCCAGGTTGTCATTGTTGTTTCTTTGACTTTGAGGCTGAACCTCCTGAAGGAGCACTAAAAGTGTAGATACAGAACACAAAGATTATCCCCAGCACCAAACAATGGTATCTTCTGTGTGTGATTGGATCCATCTGTGATGGCCTCCTGTTGTGTTAGCTCTGGGGCAACAGTTTTTAGAAAGGTATTTCAGAGAGAGGCACGAAGAAAACGACCTGCCCACTCAAACGATATATCAAAACACTCCAAATGCCTGGTCTCACATAAATAGCATTTTAAAAATGTAGCCGTCTCCTCTTGCAACCTTTTTTTTTTTTTTTTTTCCTCTCCATCCTTCATTCAGCTCGTAAGTGTATGATAATGAGTAGCAATCAAGGAAAGATACTTGTGTCTTTCTAAGTGCGGAGTCAGGGCCAGAAACAGCCACTATACACCCACATACAATACAAAGATGGAGTAATTTATGGCTTTCAAAGGAAAAATAATAGCATATCAGCCTAATACAGAAGATATTTCAATTAGATGTTAGCCAGTAGTTAACTGTCTGGTTGGTGGGCCGCATGGTTTTGGTGCACTTAAATAGCAATCCAGCTCCACATGGTGTGCTGCAGCATAAATTAAGTGTACGGATAGCAGTAGGATTTACAAGTCCCTAATCCCTGCTGCTATAATCTTCAAGTAAACATTTTTAAGTTTTTATTTTGTTAAAATAAATCTTAACAAGCCAATGTTCCCTTGTTAGACTGTAGTTCATTAGTGACTGTGTATCCAAACCCAAATCATTGTCAGTGGGGATGGATCAGGTGGGACTGCCAACAGGCTGCTGCTTGAAGTTGTTCAAACATCTTAATGATCACGATGGATCAGTAATCAGACGACTATTACTAGTTTTGTTCATTGACTTGAGTGTGGATGTTCTTTTCCAACATGTTTAAACATGTTTCCCATCACATGTGAAACACGCGGAGTCCCCATGTAGTAAAAACTGAAGTACTATTCATCCAGCGCTCCTTCATAAGAAAAAAGAGTGGGCGCTGGTCTCTGCGTTTCTGTTGCTGGTAAGTGGTTTACACCATTTCCCATAGATAGAGGCAGAGCAGTAAGAGAGAGGAAAAAAAAAACTCAAGCTAATCCAGCATAGCAGGCAGTCGGGCACAGGAAACAAATTGTATTAGCTCAAAACCAGTGCAGACCCTCTGAACATCGTTTAACGCTCTGTGGAGCAACAATCCCGGCTCTTCCGCCAATTACTCAAATTTTTCTTCAAGTGCGAAGGGAAGCAAATCCTCTGGATGTATACGTATAGAGTCAAGGTGACGTTACCACTCTGTCACTGCAAATAGTCACAATATCAACCAATCATTACGTTTTGATAATTCTCATTGTTCAAAAGTGAGAGTGAGTTCAGTAAACGGTGAAATATGAACATACGAAATCAACCAACTGTTTCCATAAAGCTGTTTAAAAGCTATAAAGATTTCTTAAAAGGAAATCCATGTTAATTTGAGGTCATTAATCATCAGGGGATGGAAAAGACAATTAGATAATGCTGATAAATGTTAAATGACTCTATCAATAAATGATAATTAGTTTACAGCACCCCTCCTTGGGGGGGGGGGGGTGTCTTTGAATCAGCAATCAATGTAAACACCTCTGTGTGTGTCAGTGCAAGTTGACTCACTGTCACCCCCTGAGGCACAAAGTGGTATTACAAGAGAGGACAGTCCAGGCTAGCCGGTTAGCATCCTTACAAGTGATGCATTGAACATTAAAGGAAAAGGGATTTTTTTTTCATTTCAATTCAGAAAAGTGACGGTAAGTGAGGAGGATAAAGACGAGGTGGGAGGCGCTGACAAAACACTGTTGTTGTTATATGAGCAAGGCCGTCATTTGCGGTGTGAACGCACATCTCAGCCTCGCCTGCTGCATCCTTCTCACCGTCTCTATGCCTTTTTTCCAAAGAAGAGGAACACAATGAATCTCCTGGAGACAATAGTAAGAACAACCCTGCTCATGTTGTCCTCATCCCGCGTCTTTGGAGAGCAACCAGGCCGGCTGCCTTGATGGGAAAATCATGGGAATATTAAACTCCTTCGGATGCACGCGTGCATGACTGACAAATGATTCTGGCTCAGCTTGATTGCTTTCTGAGGGGAACTCAGTGACAAACTTGTATCCGTCTCTATTGACTGAAGGTGTTAAAACAGTGATCACAGCAGGGTGTTTTATCCCTGCATTTCCAGCCACCTCTCCCAGTATTCCCAGAAGCCTCGGAGATCCCATTTAGTTCACCTGCAGAGGTTTGCCCAGTGAGCTCAGTCCGGGGGAAGTTTGACCGGAATGTAAACTGATATGATTTGCTATTTGATGGACTTTATAATGTGACTCTTCCCCTGTTCACACACTTGAAGGCTTGTACACTGACTAAAATGAGAATAAATGGGATACTGACAACATAAATAAATTGTTCTGTCACAGGGTTGCCTCTTTTTTATTACAAGGTTGATTTTGCTTTCCAAGAGATATAATGAAACACAACATTCCATTTTTTCACAGAGGAATAAGACCATAAACAGACATAATTGGAATATGAACAGATGATACACACTAAGCAGATATGACAGCTCTCAAATACCCTTCGGGTTACGTCTAAACTGACTCATTTCTCCTCGACTTTACACAGTGACTGCACTCACATTCAGACGTAACTACACAGGCCTCCAGTGCTGCTGACTTTCCCTCCTGACATATGAATAAATGATGGAATCACGCCTTATCATCGGAGTTGGTAACAGGAAATTCAGTTCCAAGAGGAGAGTACTGAGAAAGACTTAAAAAAAGGGATTCATTTGTATTAATTTATCCTGTTATCGAAGTAGTTGAAAGCAGATTGGGACGGAGGATAACGTCTGATGATAATGTTTTTAAATGGAGGGCGACAAGGAATCGTGATTATTTCCTTTCCTTCCTGCTAAAGGAGACGTGAAATGAAGCACTGAAGCACCTTTCCTTTTTTTTTATTTCTGCCTTCTCTGTGTGTTTTCCTTCGGCCTTGCCTCCTCTTCTCCCCACACCTGCCCTGCATCAATCCTCATCACAGCTATCCAGTAATTGAAGGCCACAGGTTCGATCCCTGGTTTCTCCAGAGACCGTGTCAAAGTGTCCTTGAGCAAGATGCTGAACCCCTGATAAGCAGTTCCCTGTGTGGCAGCCTCCACCAGGACGGAGGGACGTGTTTGTGTTGCTATATAAATACACCATATAACCAATCGACTCCCTGCCCGCCCTCATGTCCTCAAGTCTTCGTCCTTTTGTGAATTCAAGACTTTGTAAGATCTTCTGTTGCATATTTTTGACACATCTACATGGACTGTTCCATTTGCAAAAAATCTGCTTGAGCACACCTTTAAGATGCTCGTATGTTAACACATTTTGATTGATAAAGGAGACAAAAGAACAATAATGCATTCAAGACGTGTGCGAGCGTTATAAAAATATAAACGGTACGTGGCCTTTCCAACCCCATGCAGAGCTGCTTTCATTAAAAAAAAAAAAAAAAAAGATCCAGTTGTCTGGCAGGGTTTTCTTCGCTTGCTTCCTTGTGTGTGCACTCCTGTGGTGAGCACCAGTTCCACTGTGTCACATTAACATTCTCCTCTGCAGCTCTCAGTTAACCGGTTTCAGTCAACAAATCAAAACGTGATGGCGGGACGTCTGGCCACAAGCCCGCCGAAGAGCACAGATGTAGTTGGAGAGCTGAACAAATAAAAGGCGTCTCCTTGTTAGCGGCGTATTAACAGAAAATTGATTTTTACCGGAAATAGAAAGGTCAGGATAAATAACTTGTGAGCCGCTAGCACAGCTTTGTATTAGCCCTCCACGACCTAACAAATGACTGTTTCTGGGGGCCTCGGAGCAAACAGAAAAACAGGGAAACTACTTCCAAAATGTCATTCCATAACGTCAGAACGGAAAGACAGAGTGACAAATCCAAAAATAAGAAGCCTCTTTGTTTGCTATTTTTGGATAAATTGGTTTTCTTTGGCTATGAACATTTGACTGTTGTTGTTGCCTCCCACTCACAATCATCCTCTCCCCAGTTGGAAGCTGGCGCGTTCCCGGCAGGTGGTGTGAGAGTTGGCACACTTCTGCCACCATCATTAGCCCTGCTTTAGCTGTAATTAATGATTCAGTACGGGGGTGGTGCAAAAAACAAGGCTGTTTTCGTAGGTCAAATGCCAACATAGTCAGAAAGACACAAATATTAATGCTAGTTTTCCACCCTTTGCTGCAGTTTGATGAATTTAAGTAGCATGAGCTTATTTAGGGCCCGAGCACAGCAGTGCGAAGGCCCTATTGGATTTCTAGGAATTATTGTTCTCTGCATTCAGTCTCGTTTTTGACGGCCTTAAAATGCTCATAAAGTCATGGAAACTCGCAGATTCGTCCAGCCTGGTTCCAATATTGACTTTCATAGCGCCACCGACTGGCCATTTGTTATAACTCAGCCCCACATGGTCTGATTATCCTGTCAAAGCCTGAAGACATTATGTTCTAAAAATGACTGCTAGTTCCACATAGATCTTTCCCAAAAATAAGAGTTTCTATGAGGGTGCGCGCCTGAAAGTGATTACGATATGGCGACTGCTGCACCCCCGACATGCGTGTGAGGGCCCGTTTCAATGCTGCTCGCAGTGCTAGTAATGGTTTTATATGTTTTAATTGTGGTACGGTCCAGGGGCATTGAATGAGCCACGAAGGCTAGAATTCACAGTTTTAGTTCTCTGTATGTATTATGCCGTGCATCCTGCACCAGCCTTCGCTAAGCAACATTGTGATATGTGGTAATGAGTATACCAGGGACTGGGTGGGGGGATGAAGAGGGAGCAGGAGAGAGTGTTGTGTGTGGGACTGCTTTGCATGCTTTCACCTTTGATTTACCTATAATTACCATTGGATTTACCTTCAATGAGTCAGTCGCTAAGCCAATCTCTTAAATTGGATTTCTGCATAAAGTAGCTTTCCGTGCAGATTGGTGTCCCTCACAGCTGCCTTATTACAATTTGATTTCCCCCCCTCTTCAGCTGCAGCCCCCCTCCTCCACCACCACTGACACTTATGTTGATAGATAAGCATATCAGAATGTTCATACAGGGAAAGAGGAAATAAATGAAAGGCAAAAAAACAACAATGCTTACCCATCTAAGTTTTTGGCTCCACTGGTCTCACTTTGACCGTTTTGATGCGGTCGTCATGGAAACACAGGACCCCCTCATTACAATGGTGTGGCCGCAGTGATGGGACTTGGCTGATTATGACACCATCTCTCATCCAAATGATGGTGATGAGACCGCGACTCTCTGCCTCAGTAAATAAACAGGCCACAGGAATGAAGACAGAGGACAGAAGAGTGAGGAAGGGTCAGTGTTCCTCCCCCCCAGAGACGAGCACTGAGCTAGTACCAAAGCTCCGGCAACACATTCTGCAGCAAACAAGCAATTAATAGAGCAATTACTGTATGCATCACGTACTGGAGCGTTTACATTCACATTTGTTCCCTATCTCTCGCTGCCTTAGTTTGAAAAATAGGAAAATGCAGTTAGTCTGGGTATGTATTTCCTTCTGAGCGGTTTATTGTCGAAATTAAATTAAGCTTGCAGCTCCTGTGCCTGCCATGTTTCTGCAAGGAAACACAGAACAGCTCAAATCAGGATTTTTGGTCATATTTCATCCGCCGGTAGAAATGCCAGCAATGTGACATCTTTCAGCCTGTACAATCACACAATCACAGACACACACACACACACACACACACACACACACACACACACACACATTACCACTACCAGAGTTATCACATCAGCCCTCCCTGACTCACCAGAGTTATGTGCTGTACGCCTGCACATGCAAACACAGCAGTATATCAGTGTGTGTGTGTGTGTGTGTGTGTGTGTGTGTGTGTGTGTGTGTGTGTGTGTGTGTGTGTGTGTGTGTGTGTGTGTGTGTGTGTGTGTGTGTGTGTGTGTGTGTGTGTGTGTGTGTGATGAATCCACAGTTTGAATAAAGTAAAAATACTGAGACTCAAACATGGTTGCTGTTCCTGATCTTCCTCCGTTGACTGATGTCACCGTGTCTCTGGGTCCCGATCAGCAGGTCCTCTG
>CAAKHC010010927.1:0-11343 GCA_901007825.1 Macroramphosus scolopax
GCTGGATATTTTAATGCAAATGTAGCATGGCGTGCGTCGAAGTGCCGCTTTATATTTGACCGTTTCATCGGTGAAATTTTATCATTGCATATTAGACACACCGCAGAACCTGCTCTCTCTACAAAGACGAATTCCTCTGTCCATTCATCCAGAAATGTATCGTAGTTTTCTTTTTCATCTTTTTTTTTCTTTTCGCCATCTTCTTCCTCTAAAGGGTTTGCGCTGCATGAATGAGCTAGCTAAAAGAAGGGAAGTTTTTTTTCCTTCTTGACCTCACAGAGATCCGTGTTGGCTACCGCATTAGTCAATAAAAATAGAGGACCCTCCTGTACCCCGAAGGACGGCTGCGATTGGCTGAGCCACCTGCAACCTTGAACAGGCGCGGTAGAAAACAGATGGATGGATTCAAATGCATGAGAATGTTTTTATATTTTGAATGTTATTTTTAACACTGTGATTTCCAGCGGAATTATTCATTACTTGTCGTGCTAAGCAGTGTAAGCTAAGATTTATCTGAGAGCCACATGCAGTCATCAAAAGAGCCATATCTGGCTGCGAGCCATAGGTTCCCGACCCCTGCTTTAAACTCTCAGAGGACTAGCATGCTATATGATAACTTCTAAACTCTGAGGCCTAGCATGCTATCAAATAACTTCGAAATTCTCATCGAGGACCTGCATGCGAACCGATACCTTGTAAACTCTCAGAGGACTAGCATGTTACCCGATAACTTCTAAACTCTCATAGAGGAACAGCATGCTAGCAGATACCCTGTCAACTCTCATTGAGGACTGGCATGCTAAAAGGTGCCATGTTAACTCTCATAGAGAACTAGCATGCTAACAGGTACCATCTTAACTCTCATAGAGGGCTAGCATGCTAACAGGTACCATGTTAATTCTCATAAAGGGCCAGCATACTACCAGATCTGTGTTGTATTACCATAGCAATCCAGACAGCAGCGATGGACATGCTGGGCGGAGATGGTGTTGGTAAACAGTGCCGTACAGTTGACATCATGGCGGACGCTGCCTATGCCATCCTTTCCCGACAGAAGGATTTCACAGGTCACTTCCTGGTGGATGAGGACATCCTGAGACAGCAGGGTGTCCAGGACTTCGAACAGTACGCTGTCCAACCAGGTGACATCACACTGAGATTGCATGCTAACACATATCGAGGCTAGCTTAGCATTTCTGCACAGTGTCATTTGATTGTCGTTGTGGTCTGTGATTGGTCATCAGGTCACCAGCTGCTGCCGGACTTCTTCCTGGACGAAGCACCGGAGACTCTCGTCGAGCAGATGGAGCAACACGGTAAATTATCCAGATGCTGCGCATACTGTAAATACTACTTGCAGTAACCCTTACTACTGACACCTCCTGATGGTACTAGAACACACTACTGTAAGCACTGACGGTAAATGTGAAAACCAACTGCTGCAAACATTTGACGTTGACATAACAATTGTCAACATCAGCGGCAAAACTGCTACCAGTGCTTTTTTGAACCTGGTGAAGAGTTTAGACTTCAACTGAACAAGTGTCTGCGGAGGCCATGTTGCCTTCATGTGCTGACGTTAACAAAACCGCAAAACCGACATTCGCACGTTCATCAAAAGCGCAAGCGACCATTTTCGATGCTGCACCCGTCAACTGTTCAAGTTAACAACAAATATCAAGTGAGCAACAACTAGAAGCTCAATTTATTGTTTGTTCAACATGTTCTAACACATTCAATGACTCCTCTTTCTGTGGGCGGAGCCAATGATGATGTTAAAACAACCAAACATATTTGTGAACATTTCAGCAAAAAGTTTCATCTGCTAAAATATCAGACCTTTTTACAGAAACATCGTATGTTAGTCAGACGATCGAGGATGAGACATTTATTCAATTTGATGCTATAAAAAGAGGAAGTGACAAGTGAAGTAACTGTAGTCACACAGGCGTTTACAGACTTTTGTTTGGGAAAGTGAACAGAAGACAGTGGAGAGGAGATGTAACGGTGACATTACTTAACCATGATTGTCTATTTTGAACCGTAAACATCAGTTGCTCTACAGTAAGCTGATCGCTCGCCACTTCGCAGACTCTGGTGCAGTGAGAGGAAGTGGTTCTATCTGAACTTCCATGATGAAGTGTTGGATTTTGAAGGCGTCCAGTTCCGGGAGATTTTTGTGGAGGTCATAGAAACTTTACAAGAACATGAAAAGCCTCACTTTCATTTTTATTTTCTAAAATTGTATTTTTCATTGAAGGTTTGACCTCCAGTGTCCCTTTAAGACACACGTGACCTGTTTTATCTCCTTGTTCATAGGGGCGACCCCGGCCTTCAAAGCATCATCATCCGCCACGCCATCCTCCAGTGGACCAATAGAAAGCACTTTTGACGCCATCAGAAGAGTCATCAACAATGATGTTGTAAAGTCGACACAAGGAATTTATCAGTTTGATCTAACAGGTAACATCATTTCTCCATATTAGATGGTCGTGTAGGCGTGTCCATCCTCTGTCCTGTGGGCGTGTCCCTGATATGGGCATGTCATTGATGTGTCCTGGAGGGCGGTCTTTGGGTGACCATAGTCTTTTATGTCCACATAAGGAGAACATGGGGGCATTTGGTTTCTTGACTTGAAGAGTGGCTCTGGCAGCGCTGGACAGGGTCAGCCGGCTGTCAAACCTGATGTTGTCATGGCGATGGACTCTAATGACTTCAGTAAGATGTTCGCAGGTGAGATGTTACCACAGTAATCTTGAAAAGATAACATGGGGACATGAAATTGAAACCTGTTTCAACAGAGATTCTGTATACATAATCTGTGTTGTTTCCATGGCAGCAGATGTGTGTTTTTGCTGTTTCAGGGAAGCTGAAGCCAACAATGGCCTTTATGTCAGGGAAGCTTCGTATCAAAGGCGACATGACGCTCGCCATCAAACTGGAGAAACTTATGGGCCACATGAACAAGGCCAAACTGTGAGGTCACTGCAAGTGGAGCCCCACCCATGGCCTTTCAGGCCCCGCCTCCACACTGTCGGTTTCCAATCACACTTCACCTTAAATAAAATGTACCTTGATTACTGATGCTGATGCTGTGTGGTTTCATCAGCAAGAGGACGGATGCGACTCACCTGAACCTGCAGCTTCATGTCCAATGTTCATGTAAACAAGTTGATTAGCAGCAGACCCTTCTGAAGGTAAGGGAGTTAAAACCGTAGGGTAGAAGTAGGGTTTGTTTTCATAGATCAGGGGTCACCGACCTTTTTGAAACTGAGAGCTACTTCATTGGTACTGAGTCATACGAAAGGCTACCAGTTTGATACACTCTTCTGAAATAACAAATTTGCTCAGTGTGCCTTTAGTTATATATTATTATTATTGTTAATAATGATAAATGATACTCATCTATGTGTAGACACTGTAAATGATTTCTCACAATTAACAATGACTTAACAAGGAGGGAAACAGATAATATCAATATTCAACACTTTATTTGTATTAATCTCAGTAATTGTTTAAATTTTCAGATGATCACTTCTACAACATTTCATACAAAAAATGTCCCATTTTCACTAGCCACTGACAAACCCTTTCATCAAATCATGAACTATGTTGCACCATGTTTGAAAAAGTTACCAATTATGTAATGTTTAAAAAAAAAATAAACTTTCATATTTTTAAATCTTATCACATTTTGAACTAATCACCAAATCGACAGCATTTTTAACAAAAGGATATCTGTTACATTTCATGAACACAATTTTTCAATATTTTAATTCAACTTTGCCATGGCACGGCCATGTTGCCACTGACAACACCTGGTATCTGTTTCTTTGTTAGTGGGAGGACTGGCATTGCATGCTGTTCACCAGTGGATTGTAATCTGGTGTGTAACTTGACACTGCAACTCTGAGTGAGGATGCTGTTTATGATTTTCACAATGGGAGTCGTCACTTGCCTAAAGCCGATCACGTTTGCACATATCGCCTGCTGATGAATAATGTAGTGTAAATGCAGAAGTTTTGTGAAGTCTGGGTGACCTTTATAGTGAGCGATGAAACCTGTATATCGGCCGATCATTGCAGGAGCCCCGTCTGCAGTCACCGCTACCAGTTTTTCCAATGCTACCCTTTTCTGCACGAAAAACTCCATCACTGTGTTACAAATATCAACTCCCCTCGCAGGTGTCTTTGGGGGAAGTAGTGTCAGGAGTTCTTCTTTTGTGGAGAAATCATCAAACACCATCCGGATAAAGACCAAGAGCTGCGCTGGACTGCTGCTGCCACGGACTCGTCGCACTGGATGCTAAACCACCTGCACTTCGCCAGATCCCGGTCCAGCTGATCGGCCAAGTTACCGGACCTGGCCGACACTAACGTTACATTTTAGACGCAGCTCACGGGTGAGTTGTGTTATTTTTAGAACAGGCCTGCGGGCGACTTGTGGTCCTTGGGGTGACCTGGTGCCCGCGGGCACCGTGTTGGTGACCCCTGTCGTATATGTTTGAACAGAAACAAGGCTGCTGGTACCTCTGACAGAAGATGTGATTAGAAAAAGTTCAACTTGATTGTCAACTCTCATAACACCTCCAGAGCAGCTGGACATTTCAGTTATTTTGTGTAAAGAAAAGAACTGAAGTTAACTTATTAATTATGATTATATTATTGGTGGAGTACTTTAAATATAAACCCTCTTAATATTGAAATGTACTTCCTGGACATGATATTCTCTGAATGTAATCTGAGGGATCATTCACTGTTAATATGACAATCAGCTGTTCAATAAAGTAATTCAATATTTTTTACTACGTTTATAGAGTCAACACTAACTTAAAACCTAGCTAGTCTTACTAGTCCGAGTCTATCTAGTCTGATCAGGCAGCTCGAACCCGTTGAGTTCCGTCACTTGCAGATGATGTGCTGAGACGGTTTTAACTTTCTAAAAAGTGCATTAGCCTCTGTCACCCTTCGTGTCCATGGTCTTCCTCGCTGAGACGTCAAAACAACACGTCTGACGATTCTTTACCTGTTTGAATTCCGGCACCTGAACTGCACCAGCAGAACGACCAGACCTCCAATGTCAATAAATGATTAGTTTCATTATGAAGAACAGATGTGATCCAACATAGACACAACTCCGACGAGGTCAGGGGAAAGTGTTTGTGTAATGTTGCTAACAGACACACAAACCAACTGTCTACAGATGTGTGTAGTATTCAAGCGTCTACTTTTACTGACGCACTTTAACTACATGTATTTCACACAAAGATACACACATAAACAGATAGAGAAATACACTCACACACTCCCCAACACACACACGCACACACGCACCCGCACAAACAAGATGGCGGACCGCAGCAGCTCCACAACAAAAAGGCCGAGTTAAAACTTCTGTCGGACTTTGTGAAACTTCACTTTCCCGCGCTGACCGAGGACATGAGAGGCCCTCGCAGCCTCTCGGTCGGTTGAACGGTTCTGTGTCTATCCCCGGTGATGTTCCCGTGAGTTTGTGTCGTCTCAGGCAGACGTTGGACGTTTTCTTCAAACCGGGAAGGTAAGAACGACCGTGTCCTGTTAGCATAGCTGTATGCTTACAGTTTGTTTTGGTGGGATTGTGAGAGTTTGTAGACACATTTCTGACGGTTACTGGATGTAACCGGGACAAACAGTGGAATACGATGTTTTATAAACGGGAGAATATTTGTGGTAAAAAGACGACGAAAGTAGTGGATCATTGGACTGTCAGCTAGCTAACAGCTAACGTTAGCTGCTATTGTCAGAGGGATCATGTGAACACGTATTCTCCATAATAGTAGTACAGTAGTACAATTACTGTTTACTGCTGTTGGGAACACTACTGCCCGTTTACCACCAGAACTACTAAGACCACAGCTGCAGGTACTATACTACAATTAATACTGCTACGAGGATATTGTTTTTGGGAAAATACAAGTACACCTCTACCGTTACAAATACTGCCGATAATACAACTAACTGCTACTGTCAGTACTACATTAGTAGTATTCCTACTACTGTCAGTATTACATTAATAGTATTCCTACTACTACTACTACTACTGGCAGTATTACATTAGTAGTATTCCTACTATTACTACTACTACCGTCAGTATACATTAGTAGTATTCCTACTATTACTACTACTACCGTCAGTATTACATTAGTAGTATTCCTACTACTACTAGTACTACTACTACTGGCAGTATTACATTAGTAGTATTCCTACTACTGGCAGTATTACATTGGTAGTTATTGTTATATATCAGCTGAAGAAGCACCTGTAGTACTGTTTCCACAGTTAGTTTATTCATTCATTAGTTTGATTGTCCCGCTGCAGGTGGGAACGCTCGTCCCCGCTGCAGGTGGGAACGCTCGTCCCCGCTGCAGGTGGGAACGCTCGTCCCCGCTGCAGGTGGGAACGCTCGTCCCCGCTGCAGGTGGGAACGCTCGTCCCCGTTGCAGGTGGGAACGCTCGTCCCCCTGCAGGTGGGTTCGTTCGTCCCCCTGCAGGTGGGTTCGTTCGTCCCACTGCAGGTGGGTTCGTTCGTCCCCCTGGAGGTGGGTGCGTTCGTCCCCCTGCAGGTGCGTGCGTTCGTCCCCCTGCAGGTGCGTGCGTTCGTCCCCCTGCAGGTGCGTGCGTTCGTCCCCCTGCAGGTGGGTTCGTTCGTCCCCCTGGAGGTGGGTGCGTTCGTCCCCCTGCAGGTGCGTGCGTTCGTCCCCCTGCAGGTGCGTGCGTTCGTCCCGCTGCAGGTGCGTATGTTCCTCCCGCTGCAGGTGCGTGCGCTCGTCCCGCTGCAGGTGCGTACGTTCCTCCCGCTGCAGGTGCGTGCGCTCGTCCCGCTGCAGGTGCGTACGTTCCTCCCGCTGCAGGTGCGTGCGCTCGTCCCGCTGCAGGTGCGTGCGCTCATCCCGCTTCAGAAACGGTCGTCCCTGTTTAGGTGCTCTCTTCCTGCCGCAGGAACATCCTCCTTCAATAAGGTTTAACAGAATAGAGGTCTGTTAAACATTTGGAATCTTGTAAACGTTTAACTTTTATATTGACGTTGGCCAAGGTGTGCAAGTTTGACGGAGATAATAATTTGAGCCGCAGATGAAATGCAAAGACGTCATGTGACTTGTTACTAGGTTGTTGATCCTTCTCAGTATGTGATGTCTAAGAATAAAATACGGCGATGGTCAATGTCATGATCTATTGACCAAACGTTTGCCATGTCACACTGACCGCCGCCTTGTTTCCCGTCGGACAAACAACACGTGAATAAATCAGCTGTGACTCTGCGTAACTGTAAATTGATTAATTGAAAAAGTGAATTGATCACAACAATAATTGTTAGGAAACAATCAAAAAAGAACATGGTCGTTGTTGTTCATCTTTAAATTAATAAGAGTATTGATCAGGCTGCAGCGTGTGTGTATTAACATCAGTAACATGTCAGCCCGCCTGCAGCAGCTGCAGCAAAGCATGCTGGGAGCAGAAGGGGGGGTGCCCCTCCCTCCTCTCTGTGTATCTGGTTCCTGATTGGCTGCTGGCCGTCCCAGCTGACTGCTCTGTCAGACACAGAGCGAGAGGAGGTGATGGAGGCGACAGCGATGGGGTGAGCTGCCATTTTCTCCCTTTATCTTTCCTGTCTTGTCTTTCTTCGACTGCTGTTTCTTCTCCTTTCTCTTTGTTCTCGGAGAGACACATGGAGGAGAGGGATAGGGCGAAGGGGGAAGAGAGGGAGGCGGATCGTCTTTTCTTCTTTGATTGTCTGTTGTTCGCTGGTGGACGAATTTTCTGTCAGATTCTGTGACCGAAAAAGAGGAGAAGAGAAGAGGATGGAGCATGACTGGGGGGGGAGAGAGAGGGAGAGAGAGGGAGAGAAAGGATGGAGGGTAAATGGGGGGAGGGGGGAGGATGGATCGTAAATGGGTGGAGAAAGGTGGGAGGAGGAGAAGAGGGGAGGATGGAGAGAGAAAGAGATGTAGGGAGAGAGGGGGAGGGACAGAGACAGGCTAACTGCTGATGGACGATGATGAGGAAGAGAGAGGATTATCATTGATCACAATTTGAGTGACTATAAATAATGGATGATGTAATACATAGAAGTATTGTGTGTACAGTCTAGTATAGTATGTACAGTGTAATAGTATTTGCAGTACTGTGTACAGTCTAGTCCTGTGTGTACAGTAAGGTACTGTGTGTACAGTGTGGTGACGGTGTAGTACTTTGTGTACAGTGTGGTATGGTGTTCTGTGTGTACGTTGTAGTACTGTGCGAACAGTGCATTATTCTGTGTATAGTGTAGTATGGTGTAGTACTGAGTGAATGGTGTAGTGCTGTCGGTGTCGTGCTGTGCGCACGGTAGTGCTGTGCGTATGGTGTAGTGCTGTGCGCACGGTGTAGTACTGTGCGGGAGGCCTCAGGGGGGACATTGACCCAATCGGGCTAACCACTTGACCACGACCACCTCCTCACCAGAAGGAAATCCCTCGGAACATGCATTCACCCGGCTCATCATATCACTTGTTTCAAACTGTAACACATTTAATGAGTGTCAGAACAAAGTGGTTATTGTTTGAACCCCGACCTCAGAGGTTGGTCAGCTGCTGGTCATCTCTGTCACACGACTTTGTGTTTCCACCTGTAGAGGGCATCAACGCGCATATTTATCCACATGATTCAAACACTTTGAGTACAACACCACAACTAGATATCCACATACTACAACATACCGACTACTACCAGCTAACAGATAACAGATGACAGTAACAACAATGTTTGTGATGAACACAAAGGAGATATCATATCACACTGAAACAACACACACAAACACAGACACACACACACACACACAGACAGACATACTGCTGTGTAAGTGTCTGTGTCTATATACCGTGTGATATGAGCCTCTGTCCCGCAGGATCTCACTCCGTAACACCACCTCAACATCACTTCACTAGTAATGGCTCAGTGGGTACAGGCCCGTCTGGTTATTGGAAGGTTGCTAGTTTGATCCTCGGTTCACCCATTGACCATGTCCAAGTGTCCTTGAGCAAGACACTTAACGCCTAACTGCTGGTTGGCAGCTGCATGGCAGCCTCCTCCATCAGTGTGTCTAATGTGAGTGTGAATGGGTGAATGGGAGATGACCTTGTTCTTTGGACAATGACAACCTGTGTAAATGCTCCATTTACTTCACCTCTGTAGTTATGTGATACTGTAGTACGGTGGTGGCGGACTGTGATGTGTCCACTGGTCTCTGCAGGTCAGACGTCAGTCCTCCAACATGGCGTCCGCGTCATATGACCAGCTGCTGAGACAGGTGGAAGTGCTAAAGATGGAGAACTCCAACCTACGTCAGGAGCTGCAGGACAACTCCAACCACCTGACCAAACTAGAGACGGAGGCCACAAACATGAAGGTCAGTGCTCTGATACTGCGCTGGCCAATTTATTAGGAACACCTCAATCACACATCTCTGCAATAATCCGTTATAAGGATTATCATGTTGACTTTTCTTTCGATGTGTATTTGTATCACACTGCAGTAGTTGGACCGAGGTTTACCTGATAAATTGTTCACTGAGTGTGTATGTACAAAGCGGGCGTGTGTGTCTGCAGCCCAGAATAGATGTGTTAGTTTCCTTCCGATCACGCGCTGATCTGCACGTCAGAATGATCTTGTTGTTGCTGCTCACAGTGAGACGTCTGTCTGTGTTAGAGGATCTTTCCAGGGACCAAAAAGGATTCAGGAAACTTGTAAGAGCTAGTTGTTTGTCATCTCTTTGCTTCTTTCTCTTCTGTTTTTCTTTTCTTTTTTTTTGTTTCAAAACGTTTACAGTATTTACTTTCCTTTCCTACTTCTGGTTTTTCTTTCCTACTTTTTTTTTTCCTGGTCTTTCTTGTTTTATTTTCTGTCACTCGCTTGGTCTTGTTGTTCATTCCAAATTCCTTCTTTGTGGTAGATGTTTCATTTGTCTCGTTGGTAATTCTGTATTGTCCTCCTGCTTCCTGTCCAAACTCATATCCTCCGTCCTGTTTCCTGTTTCCTCACTGACATCGCCGGTCGTCTGTTTGTTAGTGTGTTGTTACTTTTTCAGTCATGTGGCTGTCCAAACGCTGTCGCTTCATCGTGGTGAGTGAACGACACAATATTTACTCCGAGAGCAGGACAAGAGATATTCAACCATCGCAGGGAGAGAGAGGGTCTATTACATATACTATGAGTACGCCGTTATGTTTTCTGAAGAGACGTTTGACTCTGCTGCCAGTGTAGTACTCCCAGAAACACAACAAGCTAACAATTGACTCTTTGTCCTGAACAGGAAGTGCTGAAGCAGCTACAGGGAACTATAGAAGAAGAGTCTGGGGAAGCGTCTGGATCTCAGCTGGAGCTAATTGGAAGACTTAAAGGTGAAGAAAGCACACTTATATTGTTACACATACACACATGCCATGTTCCAGTCTGCCTCAAGACCTCCACCATCATCCCTGTCCCCCAAGAAACAAGGACCACAGGACACAATGACTATAGACCAGTCGATCTGACCTCTGTGGTTATGAAGTCCTTTGAGCGCCTTGTGCTCTCACACATCAAACAGATCACAGACCCTCTCCTGGACCCCTTCAGTTCCCCTACAGAACCAACAGGTCTGTAGACCATGCAGTCACCATGGCCCTCCACTTCATCCTCCAGCCCCTGGACTCCCCAGGAACCTGTCAGGATCCTGTTTGTAGACTTCAGCTATGTCTACAACACCATCATCCCAGTGCTTCTACAGGACAAAGCTCTCCCAGCTCAGTGTGCCAGACTCCACCTGCAGGTGGATCACAGACTTACTTTCGGACAGGAAGCAGAACGTAAAGCTGTGAAAACATGTCTCTGAGTCCCGGACCATCAGCACAGGATCCCCTCAAGGCTCCGTCCTCTCTCCTCTGCTCTTCTCCCTGTACACCAACAGCTGCACCTCCAGTCATCTGTCTGTCAAACTCCTAAAGTTTGCTGACGACACCACCCTCATTGGACTCATATCCAATGAGGATGCCGTCTCGCCATAACTTGTTCACCTTCAGAACTCTGAGACGTGCAGGCAAGATTGTAGCTGACGCCTTCCACCCTGGACACACACTGTTGGAATCACTCTGGCAGGAGGCTGCGGTCCATTATGAACAAAACCTCCCAGCACAAGAACAGTTTCTTTTTGTCTGCTACCGGTCTCATCAACAAGTCCTCATGTCCCCACTGACTCTTCCCCCACTGACTCCTCCCCACTGACTCCTCCCCACTGACTCCTAATGTCCCCCACTGTCTCCTCCCCACTGACTGACTCCTCATGTCCCCC
>CAAKHC010010927.1:11957-28969 GCA_901007825.1 Macroramphosus scolopax
TAATGTCCCCACGGTCTCCTCCCCCACTGACTCCTCATGTCCCCCACTGACTCCTAATGTCCCCACTGTCTCCTCCCCACTGACTCCTCATGTCCCCCACTGTCTCCTCCCCACTGACTTCTCATGTCCCCCACTGTCTCCTCCCCACTGACTGACTCCTCATGTCCCCCACTGTCTCCTCCCCACTGACTGACTCCTCATGTCCCCCACTGTCTCCTCCCCACTGACTTCTCATGTCCCCCACTGTCTCCTCCCCATTGACTGACTCCTCATGTCCCCCACTGTCTCCTCCCCATACATTGATGTTCCGTGTTTCATTAACACTCATCCTTCGTCTATTTGCACTATAACTCTGTTTGCACACTACATAACAGCATCGTCAAAATAATACTTATATATTTAAGCCGTCCTACTGTACATTTTAGTTTTTAGTCATTCACTTTTATTTCTCTGAATATCCCAGTATGTGACTTTTATTAGTACTTGTCTGCTTATCAGTACTTGAATTTTATACCTCATGCTGCTCTTTAAAAATTCCTCGTTCTGTGAGAACTTTACTTGACAACAAACAGGATTCTGACAGTTATACACACACTCACACAAACCCCTACTACTTCCATCCAGAGATGAGCCTGGACTCTGGAGGATTTAAGCCAAGATCGGGGCCTCCTCTGCCCCCCTCGTCTTCGTCAAGCTCGGCCTCTTCTTGTGCTGGAACTCCTGGAGGTGCAGCTGGGGGCTCTGGAGATTCAGCCCCAGTGATGCCCGCTGCCGTTCCCAGGAGGGGGCTGCTGTCTGCGGGCAGAGACAGCCATGACCGCTGCCTGGAGGACCTAGAGAAGGAGAGGTATTGCTCACAGTACTACTACTAACAGTAACTGCAGTACAGATGTACTCTACTGCTGCGAAGCTGTACAAATAGTTTTAATATTGTTTTCTGATTCCGTATCATCTATTTCCCTGTCTGTCCTGCTCTGTGATTGGCTGGCACTACTAACAGGGCTCTCCTATTGGCTGAGCTTGAGAAGGAAGAAAAGGAGAAGGACTGGTACTACGCTCAGCTCCAGAATCTCACAAAAAGGATCGACAGTTTGCCTCTCACAGAAAATGTAAAGTCATTTTCTTCACGAAACATTCCTCCACATGTTTGAATCATTTTTATGTGTATCTTCATCCAATCAGAGCTTCAGGTGCTGTTGTGGCCTACTGAAGTGCATCATGGGAGTCGTAGTCTATGTTATTGTCCACAGACTTTTCATATCAGATGTTTGTGGTTTTAGTTTACTCTGCAGACTGACATGAGTCGCCGTCAGCTGGAGTTTGAGGCGCGTCAGATTCGCTCAGCGATGGAGGAACAGCTGGGCTCCTGTCAGGAGATGGAGAGGAGAGCTCAGGTACGTGCCGATCAATAACCTATTTGTTCCTCCTGTTCATGATGTGCTTTCAATTTAAAAGTGTTCATAAGAGTTCCATCAAAACTTTGAACAGCTCCTTTTAAAATTTTGTTTAATTAGCGACCTGCACAGGTGAGGTGACGGATGATGAAGGTTGATGACACGTCGTCACGTGATCATCAAGGCTGTGAGTCTGAAACTGTGTTTGTGTTTGTTTCAGGCTCGTGTGTCTCGTATTCAGCAGATAGAGAACGACTTTCTGAGACTGGGAGCTCGACTGCAGGTAACTTTTCTACTGGACCAGCCCCCCCCCCCCCAAACACACACAAACACACATGATCATACATACACACACACTTGTTCTACTTGACCAGAACCTCACAACTCAGACTCGTCTTATTTCTAAAGGTGGAAGGATCTCAGGGGTCAGGGGACGGCAGCAGCTTGGCTGCAGCACAGGTGAGCTTCTAATTCGAATTTGTATTCAATTAACAATAAATTCCCCTTTTCTTTAATACTGATTCTTTTTCTGCAGGGTTCTATTAGCCGATTGGACCACGAGCCAGCCAATGAGACAAGCTACGCTGTGCCTCGACGAATTAACAGCCACCTCGGAACCAAGGTGAGCAGTACTACCTGGTTAAATCACCACACTGTAAAATGTAAACGATGTTGATCCCTGCATAGCAGGTGTTGTATGCGGGAATAAGTAAAGTCTCTGTCGCCCCTTGCAGGTGGAGATGGTGTATAGTCTTCTTTCCATGTTGGGCACCCATGATAAGGACGACATGTCGCGGACACTGCTTGCCATGTCGAGCTCGCAGGACTCGTGCATTGCCATGCGTCAGTCCGGCTGCCTGCCGCTGCTCATCCAGCTGCTGCACGGCAACGACAAGGACTCTCTGTTGCTAGGTAATGTTGTGTGGCTGTTTGTGTATGTATGTAGCGGGAGGGGGGAGTGTTTCGTGTTCAGTCATAGGTTGTTACTCCTCACCTGACATCAATCCTGTTGTCTCTTGCTGCTTCCTTTTGCCTTCCGTTGCTTAGGTAACTCTCGGGGGAGTAAAGAGGCTCGTGCGCGAGCGTCCGCCGCGCTGCACAATATTGTGCACAGTCAGCCCGACGATAAGAGGGGCCGGCGAGAGATCAGAGTGCTCCACCTGCTGGAGCAGGTGCGTCATTACTGCGAAGCCTGCTGGAGCTGGCAGGAGAACCACGAGAGGGGAGTGGACCAGGAGGACAACCCAAGTGAGTGATATCACAGATACTGGCAAATCAGGGATGCCAGAACATTGACCTTCACATGTCCAGAACTTTATTGACATTAGTTTGAATGATAGAAAGACCAAACGTATTTGTGTGTGTGTGTGTCTCACAGTGCCGTCTCCAGTCGACCATCAGATCTGTCCTGCCGTGTGCGTCCTGATGAAACTGTCATTCGATGAGGAACATCGACACGCCATGAACGAACTAGGTGAGTCTGACATTAACAAGGAGACTCTTTGATTGACAGACGGGTTCATGGTTGACACACAGGTTTACTGACTGTTACTCTTACTGTTTTCTCACTGTAGGTGGTCTGCAGGCGGTTGCAGAGCTGCTGCAGGTCGATTGTGAGATGTTCGGGTTGAGCAGCGACCATTACAGCGTCACGCTGCGGCGCTACGCTGGCATGGCGCTCACAAACCTGACCTTTGGAGATGTGGCCAATAAGGTCAGTGGAAAACACCATGCAATGTTTCTTCATCATGAGTATATAAGGTATATGGCTCATGTGGTCGTTTTCCCTTCAGGCCACATTGTGTTCCATGAAGGGCTGCATGCGCGCGATGGTAGCCCAGCTGAAGTCAGAGAGCGAAGACCTGCAGCAGGTGCAAATGTTTTTCTACTTCCGTTCATCCATTTCTTTCAAACGATGAATCTGCTTTTCAGCATGTATCTGACTCCCTGTGTGTCTGAACACTTCCTGTGTGTGTCTGCAGGTGATAGCGAGTGTTTTGAGGAACTTGTCCTGGCGTGCTGATGTCAACAGTAAGAAGACGCTGCGTGAGGTCGGTAGCGTGCGGGCACTGATGGGATGTGCTCTTGAGGTCCAGAAGGTAAGATGAAACATGATCAGTTTGTGCTGGACGCTGTTGTCAGTACGGAACACGCACTCTCCTTCACTGTTCTTCTTGTACTCTTCGGTCAGGAGTCAACTCTGAAGTCTGTATTGAGCGCGCTCTGGAACCTGTCTGCTCACTGTACGGAGAACAAGGCGGACATCTGCGCGGTAGACGGCGCTCTGGCCTTTCTGGTGGGAACACTGACACACCGCAGCAATACCAACACACTCGCCATCATTGAGAGCGGTGGTGGAATCCTGCGCAATGTCTCCAGCCTCATCGCCACTAACGAGGCGCACAGGTGAGCAGCCACATCTCACTTGTAACTTACAAGATACCACTAAAATAATCAATCAATCCATCAACTTAATACATTTCTGTCTCTGTCTGTCCGTGCGTGTCTCTCTTTCGGTACTTCTGGTACAGTAGAAAACGTGAACCGTCATCATATCACATTTAGATTATCCTTTTTATTTCTTGTCCCTCTGTTTCGTCTTGTAGGCATATCCTGCGTGAACATGGCTGCCTGCCGACTCTGCTGCAGCACCTCAAGTCTCACAGTCTGACCATCGTGTCAAACGCCTGCGGAACACTTTGGAACCTGTCGGCACGCGATGCAAAAGATCAGGAGGCATTATGGGAACTTGGGGCCGTTGGCATGCTGCGCAACCTCATCCATTCACGACACAAGATGATTGCCATGGGCAGCGCCGCCGCCCTACGCAACCTTATGGCCAACCGGCCAGCACGCTACAAGGATGCAAGCGTCGTGTCGCCAGGTGCTGGTGCTCCTTCTCTGCATGCCCGGAAACAGAAGGCTTTAATCGAGGAGCTGGACGCCCAGCAGCTGTCAGAGACATTCGACAACATCGACAACCTGAGCCCCAAGGCTGCACACAGGAAGGGGCGTGGCAATAATGGCGGTGGGGGCGGAGGATCAAGCACGACCCGCTCATACACAAATACACCAGTGCTTTCAAGTCCAAAAAATGGGGACGGATCAAAAAGGACTGGTGACGAAGCAGCATACGCTCGTCCCGTGTTCTCACCCAGCGTGCGAGCATCCAGCGACAGCCTCAACAGTGTGACAAGCGCCGATGGCTATGGAAACCGCGGCAAAACCAAACCGTCATCGGAGCCATTCTACTCATCAGACGAGAGTGGAGCCAACAGGTGCTGCGTTTACAGAAAATACCCAGCCGACCTCGCGCACAAGATCCGCAGTGCCAACCACATGGCAGATGATGACGGCGCAGAGTTGGACACGCCCATCAATTACAGTCTCAAGTACTCTGACGAACAACTGAATTCTGGGAGACAGAGTCCAAGCCATCGCGGTGGCATTGAGAGCGACGATGAAGACGAACAGGACGGCAGGCTTAGGATGAGGAATGACGGCGGCGACACAGCCACAAGCACTAGCCGCATGACCTCTGTGCCGCCGTCACGCTATGTTGTTGTCACGACGACATCAAACTACAATGCTGACTCGACAACCGAGCAGCCTATCGACTACAGCCTGAAATATGGCGGAGATGCCGAACGCAAACCTCTGTTCAAACCAGAAGTAACTGCTGATCCCTCGCTCCCCCCTCCCCCATCATCCTCTGCCATCAAGACCCGCCCTCCTCACCCAGCCAATCGGGCGGCGACAAAGAACAACCAGGAGTCGACGCAGACATACTGCGTAGAGGACACGCCAATCTGCTTCTCTAGAGGCAGCTCGCTCTCCTCGCTGTCATCAGAGGAGGAAGAGGAAGACGGTGATGTCATTGGGAGGAAGAGAAGAGGGGGAAGTGCCATCAGCGGCAACAACTACCCAACACTTCCTGTCAGCGAAAAAGATGTGCACTCGCAGCAACAGAAGGAGGTGGAGAGCCAGACGGCTGCTGCCACTGTTCCCTCTACACGGGGAAGACGAGGTCACCACCACCACCATGGCCACGCACACCACCACCATCATCATCACCAAGTGACATCATCATCAGGAGCCAGGACCCCTAAAAGTCCCCCTGAACAGCCGTATGCTCAGGAGACGCCGCTGATGTTCAGCCGCTGCACGTCGGTCAGCTCCCTCGATAGCTTCTCCACCTCCTCCATTGCCAGCTCTGTGCGCTCCAGTGAGCCGTGCAGCGGCATGCCGAGTGGCGTTGTCAGCCCCAGTGACCTGCCCGACAGTCCAGGACAGACCATGCCGCCGAGCCGCGCCAAGACACCACCATTACCGACACCAACACAGAAAACTAAAGAGGAGGAAATGGCCAAGAAGAAGGACGAGGAGGAGAGCAGCGCTGACGTCCTGTTGCATTTTGCCATGGAGAGCACGCCACATGGCTTCTCCCGCGCCTCCAGTCTGAGCGCGCTCAGTCTGGACGAGCCATACATCGCAGCAGAGATGAGGAAGAGGAAATGTGAGGAGGGAGGGAGCGGAGACAGAAAGGAGGAGGAGGAGGCAACAAAACAAATCCTGGAATCAGATGATGATGATGACATTGAGATCTTGGAGGCGTGTATCAACATGGCCATGCCTAAGTCGTCACGGAAACCAAAGAAACCGCAACAAGCAGCACCACGGAAACCCAGCCAGCTTCCTGTCTACAAGCTCTTCCCACCTCAAAACCGCAGCCAATCGCAGCAGAGGAAGGATGAGCCGCCTCCCCTGCCGGAGGAGGTGCCAAGAGTCTACTGTGTGGAGGGAACGCCACTCAACTTCTCCACCGCCACATCACTCAGTGACCTCACCATCGACTCTCCACCCAATGAAGAGGCACCAGCAGCTATCGTACCTGTTGCCCCGCCCACCTCCTCCCAAAAGAGACGGGCGGGTATCCCTGAAGGGGAGAATGGTGACGACATCCTGGCTGAGTGTATCAGCGCCGCTATGCCCAAAGCCAAACCCCGTAAGCCCATCAGAGCAGCAGCAAATGGCGAGCACCTCCAAGCTCTGCCTCTTCCTCCTCCTCTTCCTCCCCCAGCTCTGCCTGCTCTCGGACCACAGCAGCTTAAGAAGAAGCCAACATCACCAGTGAAGCCGATGCCCCAGCGTGCAGCATGTGGCATTTCAACAGCTGCCAAAGTAAAACCAGGATTTGCCTTTGACTCGCCACATCACTACACGCCCATCGAGGGCACGCCCTGCTGCTTCTCACGCAACGACTCGCTTAGCTCGCTTGACTTTGATGAAGACGATGGTGTCCATGAGAAGATCGAAGAGGAAAAGAAAACTAAAGAAGAAGGCAAAAAGAGGAAACAGCAGACGGCAGCAGTTTTTCCTCGAACCAAACCTGGAACCAACCCACCGGCGTTGGACGAGCAGCAGAAGTTCGCCATCGAAGACACCCCTGTCTGCTTCTCCAGAAACTCCTCCCTCAGCTCGCTGAGTGACATCGACCAGGAGAACAACAACAAGGAGTTTGCACCACCACCTGAGCAACCAGATGGAGATGAAACCAGAACAAAGTCTCCTCCTATTCCGCCATCACAGTCGGAGTCAAAGACCCGCCCCTCTGCAGCCAGCGGCTACGCCCCCAAAGCTTTCCATGTGGAAGACACGCCCGTCTGCTTCTCCAGAAACTCGTCACTCAGCTCCCTGAGCATTGACTCGGAGGATGACCTGCTGCAGGAGTGCATCAGCTCCGCCATGCCGAAGAAGAAGAAGAAAGCAGCCGCCTTGACCATTCCGTCTGCCAGGGCCACGCCACTTCCTCTTCCTAAAACAGACGACAACATCCTAGCTGAAGAGGAGCCTTCAGAGGTGCCAAGAAGCCCCGCCTCCCCTGACTCAGAGTCGTTTGATTGGAAGGCTATTCAAGAAGGCGCCAACTCAATTGTTAGCAGCCTCAACGCCGCCGCCGCCGCCACATCACTGTCCCGCCAACCTTCGTCAGACTCTGACTCTGTGCTGTCACTTAAATCTGTCGGCTCGCCATTCCGCCTGCCACAAACACACCCTCAGGCAGAAGAAGAAGAGGTGGGGGAGAAGGAGGAGGTGAAACGAGGAGCGAGGATCTTGAAGCCAGGGGAACGCAGCACGCTGGCCGACAAGAAGAAAAGTGAGGAGGAAGAGGAGGACGAGGCAAAGGCCCTGAGAGGCGGGAAGAAGGTGTACAGGAGTCTGATCACAGGTAAGCCGAGGGCGGAGCCATCAGCCAGGGGGCGGAGTAAACCCAGAGCAGCAGCGGTGGCAAAAGCTCCAGGAAGCAGCGATGGCGCTGACCGAGGTGGCGGACCGTCACGGGATTCCACACCGTGTCGCTCCTCAACAGCAGCCAATCAGAAAGGAGGGAAGCTATCACAACTGCCACGCACAGCGTCTCCAGGAAGTGCATCATCTTCATCCGCCTCCAGACTAACCAAACAAAATGGAGCGGCGAGGAGTGGCGGTGGCCTCCCGAGGAGTGAGTCTGCATCGAGGGTCAGCAGTTCCATTGTGCTTAAGAAGCAGAAGACGGAGCCTGAGAAACCGTCGCTCGTCCGTCAGTCGACCTTCATCAAGGAGGCTCCAAGCCCGACGCTGAAGAGGAAGCTGGAGGAGTCTGCGGTGGTGGCGTCAGATTCACTGCCCAGCCCAGACACGCCTCTGCCGCCGTCAACAAGGAGGCAGGACGTTGCCCGTTCCCACTCAGAGAGCCCGTCACGCCCACAGGAAGCCACATCATCCCGTTTCAGTCGCACTGGCACATGGAAGCGGGAGAACGGTGGCAGCACAGGAGGAACCGGTGGCAAACACTCAACGTCTCTTCCACGTGTTGGGACATGGAAACGCACAGGAAGCTCATCCTCTGTGCTGTCGGCCTCATCAGAGTCAAGCGAGAAAGGGCGGAGTGAGGAGGAGACCTGCCTGAGGTCGAAGGGAACATGGCGAAAGGCAAAGAACGGCAGTGGCAGCGACACATCAGGCAGGAAGAACTGCACTGACAAATCAGAGGATGTGTGGGTCCGACTGGAGGACTGTCCTGTCAACAACCCACGCTCCTCCTCTTCCTGTTCAGCTCGCTCTCCGACAACAACCAATGCCCCGCCAATCATTGACAGCCCCGCCACCTCAAAAATCCCGTCCTCCTCTTCTTCCTCCTCATCCAACCTCAACCTGCGCCAAAGCTGTGAGAGCCTTGACGACAAGCCACCGCCTGAACGACAGCAGCCACAGCAGCGCAGTCAGCAGCGCAGTGGCACTGTGGCGGCCAGAGTCAGTCCCTTCAATTACACACCGAGCCCAAGGAAAAGCAACTCTGATGTCACCACAGTAACTTCCACGGCAACCACCACAACATCGTCATCGACAACCCCGACACGACCTTCACTTATTCCCACTCCTGTCACCAAGAAAAGGGAGCCAAAGGGTGGAGAAGGTGGCGGCGGTGGCGGTGGCGGCGGCGGCGGCGCCGGAGGTGGGGAACGGGGCTCTTACATTGTGACATCAGTGTGAAAACAAAAATTGACACAAAATGGTCTCCACAGCTGGGGCGGGTGATAAAATAGAGGATGAATAAATTTGGAAGAAGAAATGTCTGAAAGTGTCTGTGAACTGAACTGTACAGGAAGTGAGTCTGTATTTAAGTGCTAGCCCCGCCTCCTGCCTCTCCTCATTGGCTGCTCTCACCTGTCCATCAAGACGAACTTTAAAAATGAACTTTTTATGTTTTTATACCACTAAAATGATGTGTAGCGCTTAGCTCCGCCCTACTCTGCCTGTCCCTGCATGGCCCCGCCCCCTCTTTAAGGATGAGTTACCATGGTGACATAATGTTGATGATGATGATGAAACAATGTTTCTGCTGTGGCGTCTCCGCTCATTCTGCTCGTTTGGAAGTTTTAATTTCAAAATTACAAAAATCGTCCATGAAGGGTTAGGGTATACGACTTAACTCCCGCATCCTCTCCTTGTGAGCATCAAGTCACCTGCTGACTTGACAACTTTCCACGTTGTAAATAACCAGAATGAGTGTCCTTACCATCGTCTGTGATTAGCCCCGCCCCCTCTTGATTGGGATTGGTCAGGTGGAGACTTTACTACAAAAGCATATACTATTTTCAATGCTGCCGGGACGCTTGCCTCCTCTGACGGACGGACGCCGACAGATGGATTTTTTTTTAGAGCGGATGAACGTTGAACAACATCTCAGACACACAGAAAGAGAAACATTTGCATTTTGAGAGTTTTTAAAATGTTCTGCTCTGTATCGCCGTGGAAACAAATAACACTGTAAAACCTAAGTTATTGCTGTAAAACCTTTTAACTTTGAAGCACATAATTTAAAGAAAGTTTTCACTGTTTTATGTTGAAAACGAGTCGAAAGCGAAATGTTAAAACATATTGAAAAATAAATTCAACATTTTAGGTGCAAACCTGTTGCTGCTTGCTTCTTTGGATGATTGACGGAGATGTGATTGATCCTCAAATCAGCTACACTTTCAGAATATTATTTTTAGCACCTATATATTTGAAAAAATGTTTGTTTCTAATATTCTTCCTTTCTTCATCTTCTGACATACCGCTGAGGCTTTCAGGGACAGTCAGTGAAACAATCTTTTATTTTGGTGTGTGTGAGAACAAATACTGCAGTACAGTACAAACCGTAGCTGTACTAACTGAACATTTTGACCCCAGTAAAAGTGTAAAATTACAGGCAGTGAAATGGTTAGTACCACTGTACACACTTATTTATATATTCATATGGATGGATTTTAAGGGTTTAACAAGTTGAACTCCGATTTGATGTGACTTTAAGTCAAATTTCATGAACAGTTTTCAGTTTCCTGATTAACGTGTTGAATTCTTATGACGACACATGTTATCAACCAATAATTTTATTAAAGGTTAAGTGTTGATGTTTAACTTTCTTGTAATTTGAGCGTTGTATGTTCTGAAGGATTCATACTATTTGTAATCACATTTGCCAGTTAATAATTTTGGAAAAGAAAGACAAAGAAACAAAAAAACCCTCTAGTTTTCAGACTCTTATTTTGATATTCCAATCAGGAACTTGTAGTGGGACGTAGATTCTGTCCTCATTTTCTGTCAGTGACTACGTCTTCCCCTCTCAGGAGATGGACACTCAGAAGGTAAGAATTTGATTGATCGATGATCAGTAATTACTTGTCCTCTAGGTGAGACCGGTGAAGACTTCACGGTGATCGAAGATTAGCTAGCAGCTAGCTGTTAGCAGCTATATGTGAGCTGCTAACAGGCAGCTGCTAACAGCTAGCTTGTCACTTTAAGATTGTCTGAATAAATCTTTATTGATAGGAATTGTGTCACATGTCACATTTTTTCAAGTATCTTCAGTATCTCTGAACGTCCTCTGTGTCTCTGAACGTCCTCACAGTATCTCTGATCGTCCTCACAGTGTCTGAACGTCCTCTCAGTATCTCTGATCGTCCTCACAGTGTCTGAACGTCCTCACAGTATCTCTGAACGTCCTCTCAGTGTCTGAACGTCCTCAGTATCTCTGATCGTCCTCTCAGTGTCTGAACTTCCTCACAGTGTCTGAACGTCCTCTCAGTATCTCTGAACGTCCTCTCAGTATCTCTGAACGTCCTCTCAGTGTCTGAACGTCCTCACAGTATCTCTGAACGTCCTCTCAATATCTCTGAACGTCCTCACAGTATCTCTGATCGTCGTCTCAGTGTCTGAACGTCCTCTCAGTATCTCTGAACGTCCTCACAGTATCTCTGATTGTCCTCGCAGTGTCTGAACATCCTCACGTATCTCGGAACATCCTCTCAGTGTCTCTGAATGTCCTCTCAGTGTCTCTGAACATCCTCACGCATCCCTGAACGTCCTCAGTGTCTCTGAACGTCCTCTCAGATTCTCTGAACGTCCTCTCAGATTCTCTGAACGTCCTCGCAGTGTCTCTGAACGTCCTCTCAGTGTCTCTGAACATCCTCAGATTCTCTGAACGTCCTCTCAGTGTCTCTGAACGTCCTCTCAGTGTCTCTGAACATCCTCAGATTCTCTCAACGTCCTCGCAGTGTCTGAACGTCCTCACGTATCTCCGAACATCCTCTCAGTGTCTCTGAATGTCCTCTCTGTCTCTGAACATCCTCACGCATCCCTGAACATCCTCAGATTCTCTGAACGCCCGCAGTGTCTCTGAACGTCCTCTCAGTGTCTCTGAACATCCTCAGATTCTCTGAACGTCCTCCCAGTGTCTCTGAACATCCTCAGATTCTCTGAACGTCCTCTCAGTGTCTCTGAACGTCCTCACAGTATCTCTGAACGTCCTCGCAGTGTCTGAACGTCCTCACGTATCTCGGAACATCCTCTCAGTGTCTCTGAACATCCTCACGCATCCCTGAACGTCCTCAGTGTCTCTGAACGTCCTCTCAGTGTCTCCGAACGTCCGCAGTGTCTCTGAACATCCTCAGATTCTCTGAACGTCCTCTCAGTGTCTCTGAACGTCCTCACAGTATCTCTGAACGTCCTCCCAGTGTCTCTGAACATCCTCAGATTCTCTGAACGTCCTCTCAGTGTCTCTGAACGTCCTCACAGTATCTCTGAACGTCCTCGCAGTGTCTGAACGTCCTCACGTATCTCGGAACGTCCTCTCAGTGTCTCTGAATGTCCTCTCAGTGTCTCTGAACATCCTCACGCATCCCTGAACGTCCTCAGTGTCTCTGAACATCCTCTCAGTGTCTCTGAACATCCTCAGATTCTCTGAACGTCCTCTCAGTGTCTCTGAACGTCCTCACAGTATCTCTGAACGTCCTCGCAGTGTCTGAACGTCCTCACGTATCTCGGAACATCCTCTCAGTGTCTCTGAATGTCCTCACGCATCCCTGAACGTCCTCAGTGTCTCTGAACATCCTCACGCATCCCTGAACGTCCTCAGTGTCTCTGAACGTCCTCTCAGTGTCTCCGAACGTCCGCAGTGTCTCTGAACATCCTCAGATTCTCTGAACGTCCTCTCAGTGTCTCTGAACGTCCTCTCAGTGTCTCTGAACGTCCTCTCAGTGTCTCCGAACGTCCTCTGTGTCTCCGAACGTCCGCAGTGTCTCTGAACATCCTCAGATTCTCTGAACGTCCTCTCAGTGTCTCTGACTCTCAGTGTCTCTGAACGTCCTCTCAGTGTCTCTGAACGTCCTCAGAGGTGAATGTGATGCATTATGTAGATACATGTCAGTATTTGTTCTTGTATTTACGTGTTTGTGTCCAACAGGAAGCTTTGCGCAGGATCATCAGCACATTAGCCAATAAAAATGAAGAGCTCCAAAATTTCTTGGAAACAGTCGACAGCACGCTGACGGGACTGCAGGTCAGCAGCTGATTAGCTGATAAGGAGCAGAGGGCGGGACATGAAGTCACATTAAGAATTTAAATTAACTTTGTCCAATCAGGAGGAATCATTGAAGGTGATGTCAGAGTTGGAGGCAGAGCTTGACCAGCTCAGCTCTGCACTTGAGGAGAAAAGGGCGGAGCTTTGTTGCGCCATTAAAGAGGAGCAGCAGAGGAAGGAGGCGGAGCTCCAGGTTTTTTTATTAAACGTTCTTATTTAATTTATGAAAATATTTCCACTCGACTGTTTTTTGTTCAAAATATGAATCTGGTTTTCAGACCCAGCTGTCGGAGGGAAAATGTGCTCTTCTGTCCTGTGAAGAACTGCTGGAGTTTGCAAAACAAACCGTGACTATTACCAACGAAGAAGAATTCCTTAAGGTAGGAGGAGAGGTGAAGAGGTAGGAAGGAGGATGAACATGCGAATGATGGACTGTGAGATCATTAAATGGAACAAGACTAATTCAAAATAACTGTTTACGTGTTGTGTCTTATTTCTTTTTCAGGCTGCAAAACAAATCAAACAAAGGTAGAGAAGGATTTGACATTCATCATTTATACTTTTGTTTCTCTTTTTTCATCACATTTTTAAGTTTTTAATAATTTTGTTTCCTTTTTTTCTTTTTCTGTTTAATTAGACTTTACTTTTTTTTTAATTTGATTTCAAACATTAAAAAAATTAACAAGTCATGAATAAATTTGCAGCGTAAAAGTATTTGCATGTAAGCCCCGCCCCTAACCCATAAGTAAGCCCCAACCAAATAAACCCCGCCCTCTAACATTCCTAACCCTGCCCCCCATAATATCCACCTGCCCTGCTGGACACCGCCCCACTTCTTGTTACTAGGGTAACCATGGCGTCGGCGTTCCGGCTGTCAACACGTCCCGCAGTGTCTGAGAGCATGTCGCAATTTACTGCCGACTTCAGCGTGCAGAGGGCTGAGCTTCAACGACTTCACTTCCTGCCGGGTGAGTCGTAACTTGCCAAAGATTCTGGTTTAGTTAGCCGACATGAGTAACTTCCCCACCATTACGGACGGATGTAGGAGCAGCGCGGCTGACACGTTAACTCACATCACATCTATTTTGTAAGAAAATACAGAAGCACATTTAATTTCTTCGTGGGCTCAAGTCTTTTGGAGCAGACGCACAGATTGCTGTCTGACCGGTGACCAACAAGTGAACCAGCTGGCAGCGTTTGAAATGGAAATCGCTAGTTGATTCAAGATCAGATCAATCGTGGGATTTGATACCGAACACCCTGACAATCAGAAACAATCTCAGGACTCACCTTTAGTCAAAGTCTAAAGATCATGTGGTCAACAACAGGAGGTTCCTCTCATCTTTCATATACTTAACTTCCTCTATATTCATCACAGTCCCCAGACCGCCAGAGATCGACGTCTCCAGTTGTGTCGTCCATGACAATAATGTGGTTGTTGCCTGGCGACCAGCCAGTGAGGTTGTTGACGACGACAGTAGCAGCGGACGAGTTGAACGTTACGAGCTTGAATACAGAAAAACAAGCCATGACAGCCTGCTGAGAGCTGCGGCAGAGGCATGCTGGGAAAAAATCCACGACATCCGAGAGACACACATCACCATCACAGGTAATGACCATATGTCAACACGTTTGTTAAAGAAGCAGTGTTTAGATTAAGACTTTTTTACATGTTAATTAGTAGTATTTAAGCTCCGCCCCCTAACAAGCCACTATAGCATGTTGGCATAGCAACACCAGAAACCAGCTGACTATACTGAAGACTGTTGTCATGGCAACCACAATAATGGGACACAGGGGGTTGTGATCTGGAAGAGAGAGATAGAGGAGAGAGAAACACACACGGACCGCTCCTTTCAAATAATGAACAATTCTCTAACCTTCGTCTTTCAGGTCTGAAGTTTGACTCTCGTTTCGTTGCCGTCCGTGTTCGAGCGAGAAACAAAGCAGCGGCAGGCGAGTTCTCCGAGCCTGTTGCCATAGAAACCAGAGGTAAACCACTGAACAAAAGTAACACATTTCTTAGTAAATTTATTTTAATTATTTCAGCTGCTGCGTATCCCTAACCCTTGGCTGGTGTGATTGTATCTTCACACTTTAACTGATAATCAATACACAGCGACTTCCCTATTCACTCCTATGATGTTATAATATTTACTAAACATATGTTATATGATATTTAAGATAAGAGAAGCCTTTATTCGTCCCACAATGGGGAAATATATGAAATTGATATTTTATAGTTATATTTCATATATTTTAGGATTTGTTTTGTATTACATACACTACCGTTGAAAGGTCAGGGGTCACCTGGTCTGGTCAGCATTGACCTCCATTATAACCAGCTCCATGAAATAATCACCTGGATGCTCTACGGTCATTATTAGTGTACAACAATCAGTCCAGATGTGCTGAACACATCTGGGATGGATCTGAGAGTTGTTGGCTTTGATTGTCTGATTCCAGGTGATTTTAGAGAATGAATACCAAGTGTGCAACATGCAGCATCATGACAGAGGTTGGATTCTTTAACAGTTCTACACATGGAAAAATTTAAAAAACAAAGCTTTGTATTAGAATCACACTTAGTTGTGTGTGCTGAACCATGAAAGAGGAAACAAAGCATTGTGGGTAATATTTTAGGCTCTTTAAAACTGACAACTTTTATTGGGTTCTTCATTCTCTCAATCACTTTGAATTAGACATTGGAAATGGTTTTCATTGAACAATAACATGTTCCATAGTTGTTGAGCACATCTGGACACTCAGAATGATCATAGAGCATTGAAGATCATTATTTCATGAAGCTGGTTAGAATGGAGTTCAATGCTGAAAAGAGCAGCTGACCCCAAACTTTTCAACGGTAGTGTATATTATGTACAATTCTTCTTCTTCTGCTTGTTTTATTCCAGCGTATAATTTTGGCTTTGATGCATCGACATCTCACCCTGAGCTGAAGGTGCAGGGCGACATGGTGACCTGGGAGCCACAGGGTGTCAAAGGTCACGACCCTCGGCTGAAAGGCAAAGACACTAAAAGCAGGTAAGGAGCCATGTCACTGATGTCATCAAGCTTATACAGCGAAGCGCCGCAGAGACTCATGGGAGATGTCGAACCACATGACCTTCCTCAGCATGCTGTTTTAATCTTCGGTTGTTTTGACCTTCTTGTCCCCCCGCAGTCTCCGTACCGCGTCGACCTCGACACACTCAGGTAGAAACTGTCGTCGCTGCCTGGTTGCATAGCAACCACCGTGTCACTAATCCCTATCTTCATCCATTTCTCGCTTCATGCAGCCAATCACATCACCGCCGACATCACCGCTGACTTCACCGCTGACATCCTTGTTCATGTCCCGTTTATTTTATATTTTAAAATAAATTATGACAAACTAATATTCATGTTAATATTTTTGGTGCAAAACTGAATTTGTATATTTAGAATTCGTTTTTCTTTTTGATTTGACGAGGCGACTAAGCAAAATAAATGTTTATTAAATGCTCAAATATTTCACTTTGATGTTTTGACTAAATGTGTGTTTCACATTTTATTTTTATTTTTTTTTCATCTGCTGCATCATCAATTCGGTACAATCTCATTGGCTGTTTCACCTCATAGTTTTTCCACATGTATTTACTGAGGTCATTATTGGACCTTTGACCTCTGACCAGATGTCTTTCATTATCTTTTAGCAGCAGGAGCGCCACTCCGTCGCCGAATAAGACGGCAGGAAGTCGAACCGGACGTGACCGATTTGCTGGAGAGTCATACACAGTTCTGGGTACTAATACTGCGTGTTTAATTCTTAATAATAAATAAAACATGGAAAATAATTGTTGAATCATCCAACTGATCACACCTCATTTAGTTAAAATTGATATTCAACCTGTCAGATGAAAAGTTACAGAAGCTCAGTGAAGTAGTTTATAAGTACGAGGAAGATTTAAGGTTTAGTTTGTGAATGAGTGTCTGTCAATCACCGGTGTGGCTTCAATACGTCACTAACGAGGAAAAACTGCTGTCAGGCTGAATGTTTATACAAGACGACAAAACAAGAAAGTGTGGAGTACCCGCAATGCTGCCCTGCGAAACTACAATATTACAATATATGGGCTAGTTATAGGTTAGTGAGAGGTCAGTTATAGGTTAGTGAGAGAGGTTAGTTATAGGTTAGTGAGAGGTTAGTTATAGGTTAGTTATAGGTTAGTGAGAGGTCAGTTATAGGTTAGTTATAG
>CAAKHC010010928.1:0-13253 GCA_901007825.1 Macroramphosus scolopax
AAATACATTCTGGGGCTGCCGAGAGAACTGGAAGAGCTGTTAACTCAGCATTCTGGGTGTGTGTGTGTGTGTGTGGGAGAGAGAGCACGGAAGTGTGCTTGAGCTGAGCCTCAAAAGCCGCACCGAACATAACAGATAAGGTTTAAAAAGCAAACAAGCCGTCTAATTGCAGCGTGCACGTTTCAATCCTTCACTTGGAGAGGCCCGTACATCCCCCGATTTTAATCTGCCGTCTGATTAATACGCGGATGGCAGAGCAGACGGGGCTCTGCCGCGCCGCCGTGAACCTTTGATGGCGATTTCATCACTCCGTCCTCTTTTCTCTCTGTCATCCTCCGCTGAGCCGGCGAGGGACCCAGCGGACTAGAGGAGTTAGTCTTCACAGGCCTTTCGATTCGATTATGATCACCTGTCAAAGGTTGAACGCGCAGCGGTTCTTGATGCAGCGGCTCGCATCCGCGGTTTCCTACATTTATACAGACGGCTAATTCTTAACGTGTTAATACACACAGTCGGATGGATCTGGACTGCCTTTTTTTTTGTGAAGAAAATGGAATAAAAAGAGCGGATTAGAAACACAATCCTTCCAGGAGCAGTGTGTGTGTGATCCGCTCATCCACCTGGGCTTTGGTTTCACTATAGAGAGCCCAACAAGTTATTTTCTTAAGCTGCTGCAGTGTGTGTTGGTCAGCCAAACTCTTCATCGTGACGGTCGTCTCGGATCCAGAATCGTTCGATCTTAGAAATACATTTCCCGACATCACGACAGGCGGACTGACAGTCCTGGCATGAACATCATTGGTCAATTAAAATAGAAATGAGGAATGAGTGAGCGGTCCGATGGGAGTTATGAGAACTTGACGCGAGGCAGTGAGCTCAATCCTCATGACAACCAAAAGAAAAAGAAAGATGGCCCAAAGTCAGTCAGTAAGCCACGGCTGGCGGTCCGTCAATCGCTTTGTGCCTCGTCAATCTTTCTGGCAGCCAGTTCACTGTCACCCGTTCGTCTCAGACAAAGACAAAGTGCACGGCTCAGGAGGTAGAGTGGCCGTCCTGTAATCAGAAGGTCACCGCTCACTGTGTCAAAGTGTCCTTTAGGAAGACGCCGGACCTCTAATTGCTCCTGACGCGGTGTCAGTAGTGTATTAATGTGTCGGCAGCTTGGCACCTCGCGTAAGCGGCCGCGACGCCCGTGCCAAGTGAACGAGGCAACGCTTCCTCTACCCTGCTGGCGGGATATAAACGGACCATGTTAAAGATAAAGCATCTCTCTCAAATTCATGTAAGCTTCGGTTTAAGCGCGGACAAAGAGGCCAGGAGAACACACACCTATACAGCTGCTCAATGGAGTCTTTGTGTGTCGAGGTTGATTCTACTGGTGAGTGACGTGTCTGGAAAGAGAGGGAGAAGCATCTATCAGCACTGCGGTCTGACCCCGAGCTCACACTGCCCCGGCTGTGTTTGGACAGTGAGGACACGCCGATGTGTGTGTGCGTGTGCGTGTGCGTGTCACGGTGACGAATACAAAGCCGAGGTTCATCCCGGAGTCTGTTTATTATGTACAGGGTAGTTCAACCATCATGAAGTCCCTCTCAGACAGAATCAATAGTGGTGTTAATATGATCCTCCCCACGCTCGTTACTGCAGGAAGACTTCAATGGATCATTTAGCTGACACCTCAACTTCCATGCTGCAAAGAGAGCAGTGTGCTGGTGTGTGTGTGTGCTGGAGTCTTAATATTGTCTATATGCAGCAGAATGAGTCATTATGTAATTCTTACTAACTGCGAAGCCAACAGCTATTGCCTGTATGGAACAATATCTGCATTGCTTTTATATAATTGTGCTTTTTGCAGAGTTGATAAGTTGATCGGTTTTTATTGTCGTCCTTAAAAAACCCTTCAAAATAAATCCATTAAAACTATAGAAGCCACACATAAGCTCGGTGGATTACTGTACATTTGTTGTTTCGGTGGAAAGATTAAGGTGAAATGTGTCGAGGAAAGATTGTCAAAATCCTTTTGGGGAAATTTTTAAAGAGCCGAGCAACATTAAAGGACCAGTGTGTAAGATTTAGTGACACCTAGCGATGATGCTGCCGATCCTGTAACTCACTGCTCCCTCTGGAGAACCATCAGTGACCTGCAGGATCCTCCTCTACGTCCTCTGTGTGTCCTCATAAGTCCTGCCTTGATGTCCATCGTTGTGGTCGCCATGACGGCAGACCAGCTTCACTGCAATTATCATCGTCCCTGGTGTAAACAATTAGGCCTGCTGCCATGTTTTTTCTTTAGTGTTTAATGGATTCATTAGCTCGCCTGCTCACCTCATCTATGTGGCTTCCCAAAATAATATAAACAGGACTTTATAACTCCCCTGGCTGGATTACAGTACAACACTGTATCATCCACTCTGTACATGCATTTCACAGAACATCATTTACCCCGTGTTTAGTTCTGGTGGGTAGCGCTCCCTCTGCTCCATGCCCTGAATTTACTGCTGTGCTATCCATCACCCGGTCCCGGGAGGATGCGTCGGCATGTGTGTGTTTGCTGTAAACGCACTTGTACTGTGTGTGTGTGTGTGCCTGTGCTGTAGGAGGTGTGAAACAAATTCAGAGAGAGGAGTACGAGTGGGAACCATCAGGAGGAAGATAAGGAGGTGGTGGTGGATTGCACTAATGCCCTGGAGATGATTTAGAGTCTGGTCCCCCCCCCCCCAGAAAAGCACAAATGCTCCTCCTGTATTCTCCCACAGGACCAGTTGGTGGCTCACGCTGGGCTAAAGAGGAAACAGAATGCACCAGAGATCACTTCAGTGGAAAGAAACAACAGTTCAGAGGGTTGAGTTTAAAAAAAAGAAGCCTTCTGTGTGGCGATAAATCAGCAATGGTTCATAAGCATTCTTTGGATTTATGGCTCAGAAACATTTATTGTCTCGATCTGTCATAAATCTCAGATTATAGAGGTCTTAATTGTTATGCCTCCGTGCTGGAAATAGCCGTAGTGGGAGGCATTGTGTTTCCAGGTAGTCGGTCCATTCTGGTGAACACAATATCTCAGGAAGGCCTTGAGGGATTCTCTTTGCAAATTTAGTATTCAGGCTCTCACACAGTTGAAGCAAGGGGCAAGAGATTAATTGGCGAGTGGCAAATAGGGCATCCGAAATCGTCATGGCAACATGCTTCGTCATCTAGACGGAAGCTGGGTGCTTGGTACAATTTGGCTATAAATAAATGTTTATGTTCTCTTTGTAAAAATGGGAGAAGTCAATCTGTTTTATGATAAATTCCATATTAGCCTCGGACCTGAAGGGAGGTCGTGTGCAGGGCAGCAGCAGAGGGAGCGATGTACTCCCGCTCCCATCGTCTCCTAAATCTGAACGATTTTAGCACCGCATGAAAAATAAAGGAGGAGAAGAACGTCCCTGTTAGCAGCCTCTCGGAGGAAAATGACTTTCAGCTGCAGGTAAACTGGCTTCATTGGCGAGAGAAAAAAAAAACATGTTAACGACTGTCAAGGAAACTAGCAGGCGAAGAAAACTGTCTTGTAGGAAACGACAGGATGACTAAAGTGAAACTGTGAAAGAGTACAGAAGCTGGGAAAAAAAAGGGAGAGAGGCGACTGGCAGTGGCTGTCACTTGCTTTCCCTCCGGTGGATGACAGGTGTTCTACATTACTGCGCGGGTGAAGGGAAACCACGTAACCACGCTGGCTGCGACTTCTACTGCGGACTTGGAATGAATTCCTCAGACTCAAGGTCAAGAAGCCTATTCATGCACACCAAAGACAGAGTCAACTTTCCATTCAAGGAGAAAACGAAATTAAACCACCACTTGGTTTTCTCACTTGAAAGACAGCTGCCTTGTTTTCTAACTTTTTCTGTTCTTGCTGTTTGTCCCTACTTTGCTTCCTGCAACAAACACACGACTGATCGTTTCTGCTTATTTGCAACAGTGCAGCTAAAGTCCAAACTAAATCAGGTCGTGCACCGAAGACGGTTCTGTGTTCTCGCTGTACGAGACGCTCGTCTTTCCCCGCTCACTGAACAACAGACGAAAAGCCCATTTCGCATGCGATACAATAACAAGAAGCTCCGCAGGTTCAGCTGCAGAACGCCGTCGTAATCGAGGTGCAGCAAACCGTCGGGGAGGTTTTTATTCTTCTGTTGCACACAGCGTGAATCATTCTTTGGAAATAACATCGCATAGAAGATTAAAAAGTAATGATGTCGACGGTCCGCGCGGCTCATCTGCTCATCAATTTCCCCCCACAATGACGGAAATAATGAACAACTGAGGAGTGCAAACTGCTTTGTTTTTCTTCCTGAATGGCCGCATGCATCGCACATTCATCAATTCCAGCAATGTAACGGGTTTTGTTGTGAATAAAAACACGTCTGATTTACAGATTCGCGAGAATGTCATTGACCCGTGATGAGTGTTGTGCAGCTGCTCGCGAGCTTCAACGACAAACACACACACACGAAAACAAAGCAAACATCCGATGACTTGGTTATCAAGTACGACGCAGCTCCTCTGTAACGGGAACAACAGGAACATGCACATCTTAGATCCGAGAGGAAACACACTGAAACCGGCGCACACACACACACACACACACACATCAGGTGTTTGATGTAATGCAGAGCTGTGTGTGATTCATGGGTGTCAGAGGTGAGAGGTGTGAGGTCTCTTTGTGTCTGGTGAGGAGCACGGAGGCTGCGGTTTCTCAGCACCGACTCCCTCCGATCTGTCAGCCTGGCTTCTTTTACACCTCGCTCCCTTGCCCCCTCGCTCCGACTTGCAAGGATATATTTTGCAGCTTTTTATCCCCCGTATTGGATCTGTGAAGTGACGGCAGCGATACAGAGGTGCCATGTACGTCAGGGAGCTTATTCAGTACTTTGTTTTTAAACCAGATCTGTCTTCTTCTCTTTTTGTTGACTTTAGGTGTGTCTCCCACATGCTTTTGGCCCCTGAGGCCTGAGGAGAAGTGAGCCAAGCCTAGGCCCCCAATGGGACGCCCTGTTACCCAGCATGCACTGCTGCTGTTGCAGTGCATGCTGGTCCTGTGGCCTGTAGGCGTTGCCAGTAGGAGAGGGCCGGTGCTGCTGCCTGAATCGCCCTGTCACAAGACGGAGCACCCGCTGATCCCTCACTCAGGTAAGAAAACGATGTGATGATGAAGAGGATGCTCCGCTTTATCTTGTGTTTTTTTGCAGCATCACCTGTAATAGCTTTCTGTCAATGACTCCATAGTACGTGCAAAGTATTGTGCAAATCTAAATTACAGTCTTTGAGTTTGTGCTATAGAAAAATACTGCGAAAGAAATTATAGCCTGAAGTGTTCACGACCTTTATGACAATATTCATGGGAAGTGTTGATGCAAGGTTTGGAAAATTTGCAATGTGCAAAGTGTTGGAGGCAAAAAGTAATTTGCATTGATTATAGCTGCTGGGTCAAAGGTGCAAAACCGTTTCACCAGACCACCTTTATAAACATGTTTCGCCTCTCAAACATGTGATTCGCTGAGGAGAACGAGGTTACCTGAATGCCTCTTTCCCTTCAGTCCTGCACTCGGGGATGAATCATATCATTCCTGGTCTCCTCTCCTTCCATCCTTTGACTCTTCACTTGGTTCAATTTGCACCATAAATGGAGAGTTTCTTGTAAAAAATTAGTACACATTTTGTTGCTAGGAGACATGGTGGACAGATGCAATTAGATGACTGAAGATAACCTTTTAGCGTGTTCTCTTTAATGCATCACTCGTTTCCTTTCCTTCGGTTTCCACCCTTCGCTCCTCCTCCTTCACTTTCTTTTCCTCCCACACGATCTCTGTATGTGTGTTTGCCGCACGGCTGTAGAAGTATCAGATTAAGTACACTCGGCATCCGTTTTCATTCTACTTATCCTTGATCTTAAATTGCTTTTTGAACTAAACTGTAATGAAACGCTGTGGCGAATGAACACGTCAATAGTCCTCGATGCAGTTCTGTCTTCTGACTGCGGAGAAGCATTGAGCTGTTTTCCTTCCTGCGGAGTCTCGTACGACGCCGTCTGGGGAGAAATTGACTGGAAGGCCAAGGTCACCGCACGTGTGCAAAGATCCACATGCGTGCACAGCCTCCGACGTCGTGTCCGACTCTTTCTCTGCAGCCGGTCCGGCCAGTTGAGTGCAGTGATGGCGGGTGGGTGGTGGGTCGGTGGGGGGGGAATCACCCACCAGCTTGTGATTTAGTCGTGGTCGATTTGTTTGTGTTCTCTAATGTACCAGAATGGCCTATTAAGCTCCGTTGGCTTAATGCTTTGGTTGAAACATAGGAACTTTGATAAAGAGGGTTGACATTTCAGTTTGCAATCAGGCAACAACGCTCAGTGTGCAGAAGACAAGAACAGGAGACTGTTTGTCTGCGGTGGGGCTGCAGGACACCAGGTCAGTCCACACGGCAGCAGACAGACCTTCAGTTGTATCCAGCCATGCATATAGTCCTGGTTGTATTACATCTCTGAGATTCACTGCCACTGCATCAATTCTCCACTTGCATGATGCAGCCAAATTGTACAGCATGCAAACCTTTTTCTCCGCAGTCACTGCGAGTCGTTTCCATACGCACCCGCACACACTCACACACGGCGTGTGAGTGAAGGCAGCACCTCTCATTAAATCTATTGTCATTCTCTTTTGTTAGTCATTCCCCTTCATGTAATGCAGTATAATCCTTGTTTGTGGAGAATGTGCCCTGGCTCCTCTTCAGCCGAGCTGGGAGCACTACAAACACATTAAATATACCCCTGTTGATCACCGCAGCGCTCTCGCTCCGCTCCGCAAACCCTTTCCCTCTTGGACGTACACAGGCATGAAGTACATTTGGAGCTTTGATTTAAGACGTTCTGCTGTTACTCGAAAACAGAGAAGAAGAGTTTGACACTTTGGGTTTTATTCACTTTCTTGATGACGACTTTCCCTTTTTCCTGACATTTTAGTAGTTGCATGAATCATCTTGGAAGTGACGAGTAGATCGAAGTATGGAAAACTTAGATACTTTAGAAGGATGCTTTTGGTTTGACTCAGCTTTAAGACTCAGTGGATCCGTTGGAGAAAACAAAGGACTCAAACGATACAGCCAAGGTCAAGGTTTGTCTGAGAGTGTTCAAGTGAGAGCGCTTTCCTTCTCCCTGTGTGATTGTGGCCTGAATGTGGAAGGGCGTGCCCCACTCGACTTTGACCCCATTGGGAACGGCGGTTTTCTCTGACTTGGCACAACACTTGGCTGACAGGACTGCGGCTTCGAGGGGTGCTAGAGTCTAAAGACGAGTCTCCGCTTCGCCTGGTGGTTTTGTGGAAATATAGGGTTTCAGAAAGTAAGTATAACCGTACAGTTCAACGGTGATGTTCCACATGTACATCGCCATGCTTTCACAGGAAACACGTCTTAATATAGCTTCGGCAGGGGTCCTATGTACATGTATGGAATCTATGGAATGATGCAAGGAGTGTTAGGACATAATCCCCATAGCTGGAGACGGATGTTTCAGCGGACGGTCGACCGGCCGAGCAGCGGTGGTGTTATTGTTGCTCGAAGCCCCCGGAGAAATGCCGTATTAATAAAGCGCCGTGTTGAACAAGTGTTCTTCGGTGAAGGCTTGAAGGCTTCTAAAGGTGTAAACAATGTGTTCGCAGGCCAGGCTGAAGGCCGTGTCTCTGAGGGGGAGAGAGTCCACCAACCTCTTTCATTATACGTGAATGAAATCCTTAGAAATAAGGAGAATAAATAACATTTATCAACCTACTACTAGTGTCATCTTTCAATCAGCCATTCGGGGGGGATCCTTTTAAACGTAACACCCCTCCAAGGTCCTCACAATGTCCATTACAAAACATGAACTTGACTCCATTCATGTCCGAGAACAGTTTAGTCATGTGTCATTTTAACGGCTGACTGCCTGCCAACGGAACGAAGAAGCGCCCGTCCGTATTTCGGGACCGTGCACGTCGTCACACCCCTCCCTGCAATAAAAGTCCCGCATGTCATTTCCCTGCATGCATGCCTTTCATCTCTTTTTTCAAGTGGCCCCGAAGAGATTTAGTCATCTTGTTAAAAGGTTGTCTCTTCGCCCGCACCCTTGGAAACTAAAAAGACTCTTGCTTCTAAACGCACGTTGAAATATAATTTTTATTGCACGCTTATTTGCGGCGTCACGGTTGCTTGTTGTGCTTGACTCACTTACTGTATTTCCCTTCAGGGGCAGAAACACAGACATGAAATGTAAAATGTGCATGTTTTTTTTCGCTTGAAATAACAGATGGAACCCCAGAGGTCTTAAATGACCTTGCCTTTATCCTTTAAGGTTTTTTCCCCAAACTGAGCAGGTGTTTATTTTCTCGACCGCTCGCCCTGGAACGTCTCCTCGCATCAAGTTGACCGAATACTTGCAATTCTTCCTGCCGCCCATTACCGCAGCGCTGCATTTAGAGCGGATTGGCTCTTCGTTTATGTCGGTGCCTGCTGCCGCACTCTATTTGCACTACTCACAGAAAAGCCATTCATGTTTCAGAATTGGTTCCACATGTTGCCATTGTTGTCCGCCTGGCAGTACCTCGCAGCGCTGGCAGGCTGCGGGCTGCCGTGGCCTCTGTTGCGGAGGGCAAATATTTATATATCCCGTCTTTTTAGTCTTTGTGTCAACTGCTCCGTGTCAGAGCGGGGGAATAACAAATGGGTGTGAGTGATGGGGTGGTCTATTTTGAGCAGGAGGGGAGACAGGGGTTAAGGGGATAAGATGGGAGCCAATGGGGAGGGAGGGGGGGGAGGTATGTATGTATGTGTGTGTCGTGCATGCTGGCTCGCCGCCCTGGCTGCTCAACCTTCCAATCTGTGTGTGTGATTCTGCATGTGTGTGTGTGCGCTTTCATCTCATGTGTAGCCAATAAGTTGATTTACGCCGCCGCCGCTGCACACGCATGTGATGTGATTACATTATTACATGCGTGTAAAGTGCAGCTGCAAACACGCACAAGCGGATCTGGAAATCTAGAGAACGAGGTGTGAGGTGGGTGTTCCTAACGAGGTTTATCGGAGGATATTTTATAAGCTCGCGCTTCGACTGAGCAAACAATTTGGTTGATTTGTTGCCCAATATGAGATCACACAAACCGCCCTAAGGGTGCCCCTCACACGAGCTGTTACATCCCCACATAATACAAATAAATATCACAACTTCCATCTGTGGTGCTGTCAGTGATGTGCGCCACAGGTTTGCGCCTCTGTATTCCTGCAGTAAAACCCCCAACTGTGATCTTCTAATCCCTCATGAGCTTGACTTTGGGAAGCTCTGTATATTTAGCTCCGCAGCCTTGGGAGGGCCCTTCGACTCTCTGCTTATGAATGTTTATAGTCTTTGGCCTCATCACAAAAGGCTATAAATCCTGAGAGCGCTGTTCAATTAGAACCTTTTTGCTCCCCGCGCTCCCTCCGACAAACACCCTCTCTTCTCTCATTGTCTCAAACACACAACGGGCGAGGACGCACGCACCAACCGTCCCGTTAGCCAGCCTTCCCCTCCGCGTGGCAGGGAGATTTATGGGGGAGAGGCTGGGTTCGTCAAGCACCGTCATCCCCCGGGTGGTGTCAGCTACATTTGTATTCCAGGGATCCTCCGGATGGTGTCGAAAACAAGCCCGCTGCAGCTCGAGGATTGGCACATCCCAAACTTTGTGTCTCCCTGCAGAATAAGCAGAGCAGCAGCTGTTAAACAAAATGAAATCTTTGGGGTGAAGTTTATTGTGGCCCCAGAAATATTACTTTCAGCGCGGCTAATGAAAATGTATCAGCGCTGTGGAACCTCGCGCCTCTTGCAGGGTGCTTTTTTTTTTTTTTTTCCTCATCACTGGAGACTTTATAGAGAACAAGGCAAAATTGTCTTTGCATGCAGCGGCTCTGTCGCGCTGCCCTGCAGCAGATGATATTGTTTTGTTTTCAGAGACAGGGTTCGGTCCCACTACGTGAGCCGGGGAAGGCAGATGTTCTCCGGGAAGCTCCCGTCTCATTGCTCTGTTCCCTCTTTGTTTTCAACCACTCAGAAATCTCACGTTTGTTCGCCCGAAACACACTTTTTTTTTTGCTTGTACTCGCTTTTGATGCTGTCGAGGGAGAGCGTGCTTTCATTTGAAACCCTGTGACAGGTGTGCCTGAAGAAACAGATAATGTGTTCGGGAGGAGGATATTCAAGCTGTCTCACTCCGCGCTGGCCCCTGATGGGAAAGCTCCCTGGTAAATTAAAAAAAAAAAAAGAAGTGGCTTTGAAATATTTTGTCATGAAAATAGCTCAGATATGTGGCTGCTGAATGATTTTAAGTCACTTTAAATTCCGCCACGCTGGAGTTCTGGCACCATAACAATCCTACTGACTCCTCTCTGTGTGGAGGAAGTGTCACATTTATTTTAATGGTTCTTGAAGGGTAAACCGACTGGTGCGCAGATCGAGGAAGGGATGAACGCTGGAGAACACACGTCACTCAACTAAACCTATCAGGTAACCAGACAGTAGACAGGCCGTCCTCAGAGCTCCCCGAGCCTGTGATTCGATTGGTCAGGGGTTAATAGGTCGGGCGCCAGGAGATCAGGCATGTTGTGGATAATATGTCAGTGTCTGTCTGGGACGTCTCTCTCTCTCCCTCTTTCTTTATGGTGAAATCCCATAAATAATAAAATCATCGGTTTGCTGGAACATTTCCAGGAAGCCCTTCAATCAACAGAAGTATCTAATATACACGCGTCCCTGAAGTACTCTTGAGTAGTGAGTAAAATGTTATTTTCAATGAGTGACCTTATCAGCCAAGGGAAGCGTTTTAATCTTGATGCGAAACCAACCAGACCCGACGACTTCACAGAGCAACGGTGACAGAAAAATTTTCTTTTCAAGGAGATTTGCAAGTTCCGAACATGGAACCTTTGATGATCGCAATGGACAGGCAATTATGTTTTTTTCTTCATCTGTGCCTACGCAGAACAGAGGTGGGGACGCATGAAAAGAAAGACGTTACCAAACACCGACATAAACTAATGGTGTGTGTGTGTGTGTGTGTGTGTGTGTGTGTCCACTTGTGAGTGCAAATCACCATGAAGGGAAAGGAAATTATCGACTGTAAGAGGGAAGATTAAGGAATGACATCATTGGATTACACACAAGAAGAAGCGTAATTAAAGAAATTGAGAGAAGATGAGTCCAAGGGGGGGTAAAGGGAGATGAAGAAAGTCTCCCTTCAAACCCTGATTGTGCACACGTCTTAGTTTGACTCGTCACTAACGTCCTCGTAACACATTGTACTGCAAAAATAACAAGTGTTTCTGCATTTGCACTTCAAAAGCAAAGTAATACCTGTGATTATAAACGGAACACAGACGCTGGACCTCCACTCCGGTTAATTAAAGAAAGGCAGTGGAGGGTCTCGCCGTTCGTATCAGGACGAGTCACCTCGGTCCTTTGAACACGCTGATGACCTCATCCGATTGGCTCAGTGTTGTGTGATGTGCTGTCGTCCGCAGGGATGGAGCCGTGGATCTTCAGGTTCAAGGCGGAGGGCACGGTGGATTACTCACAGCTGACCTTTGACCCCGGCCAGAACGAGCTGATTGTCGGCGCCAGGTAACTTTTTAACTCTCTCTTTTATTTCTCTTGTCTCCCCAGTTTCCGCTCCGCATCCGTCTTGTCTTCTTCTTTTGTTGTCAGTGTTCTTTTATTGTCTTTCATTTCCCCTTTTCAGTGTTTGTTGGTGCGTTGCATGAGTAATGATCACTTTCTTTTTAGATGTCTACAAAAACCAGAGAGAAAAATGGTTTTTGAAATTGTTTCTGAGTCTATTGTGTTTGCCCAGCCATGTGTGTGTGTGTGTGTGTGTGTGTGTATATACAGTATGTGTGTGTATGTTTGTGTCTATGCAGCCTTTCTGCCGTTGACACTGTGAATTAGAAAGTTAATTATCTTTCTCTCAATTAATTATCTCAAACGATCCTGCTTTTGACTGAGAACTTGTCCCTGCGTACATGCGAAGACGCGTGTTCTGTCTGGTGTGTTTGTGTTCTTTAAGGGGCGGATACGTTCCCTCCGCCTGATTCCAGATGAAGTGTTCTCTGCTCCGCTTAATGGCTTAGTCGTCAATAGACAGACGTGAGTAGGAGATAACAGGGGAGGCGACGGCAGGGAGAGCAGCGAAACAAACAAAAACAAAGTGAGCCGAGGGAATTTACTAATGCACCCCGAGAACAAACGGCTTATCAAGATAAGTGAGAATAACATAGGTCGAAGAGGTCAGTGAATTCCCAGTGAAACCAGAAAATAATAAAAAATAAAATAAAATAAAATAAAATAAAATAAAATAAAATAAAATAAAATAAAATAAAATAAAATAAAATAAAATAAAATAAAATAAAATAAAATAAAATAAAATAAAATAAAATAAAATAAAATAAAATAAAATAAAATAAAATAAAGTCAAAGAAAAAATAAATAAAAATAAATAAAATAAAATGAAATAGAATAAAATAAAATAAAATAAAATAAAAAAATAAATAAAAATAAAGTAAAATAAAGTAAAGTAAAGTAAAATAAAAAATAAAGAAAAAAAATAAAATAAAATGAAATAGAATAAAACAAAATATATAATAAAATATAATATAATATAAGATATGATATGATATGATATGATATGATATGATATGATATGATATGATATGATATGATATGATATGATATGATATGATATGATATGATGTATCATATAATATAATGGTGTGAAACAGTGGTTTGCTGGCCGTCTTTTATTTTTAGCTCCCACCCAGGCGGTCCCATCAACGCTTGGTATTTGGAGCACTCCAAAAAATCAAGAAAGAGATTTGGTTCAATCCTTGGTGCCAACCTGAGCGCCGCTGATTGTCTAACTGTGAAAGGTGATGTGGCTGGAAGAATGAGTGATAATGGAAGGGAAGAGGGATCGATGCAAATATCAATACAGTAAAACAAGGGGCCGCGGCCACACTGAGCTCTGGCTGATAGCCGCTGTTCGGGAGATTGATGGAGCTCTGTGAAAGTGTTTGTATGTACTATAAGTGTGAGTGGGAATACCTGTGTGTGTGTGTGTGTGTGTGTGTGTGCAGGTACATTTAAAAGAGACTCCAAAATGAGTTTTAAAGGACTAGTGACGCACTGGCAGTGGTTCAAAAGGATTTTAATACACAGCCTGAGACGTTGA
>CAAKHC010010933.1:0-19190 GCA_901007825.1 Macroramphosus scolopax
TTTTCTGTTCCACTTGCATCCCTCGCTGTGTAGTTTGTCCTACAGGTGTCCTCTTATCGCTTTCCCTGAATGGTTGAAACTTTATATTGGGGCTTTCTTTCCATGTATTCTGGGATGAAACAAATAAAGGATATCTTGATATCTTCTTTAGACACAGCAACACACAAACTCCAAAAGCGGAAACATCATCTGGATTTATTTTTGGGGAGGGTTGAAACACTCCAGAATATGAAACAAGCGCTCCCGATCCTTTTGGCTCCCACACTCCTAAGCACTTCCGTGAATGATTGTTGGGAGTTAAGAAATGTTGGCAAGTTGCCTATCAGTGCAGCTGCAGAATACAGGAGAGATGGGAGAATGACGAGCGGATTAAACGGGTCAGAGTTGGAATTTCGGATGGTAATCCATCACAAATTACCCCCTTACCTTCTGCAGGGTGTAATCTCCAGAGCATGTCTGGGTTGCAAGACCCAGACTACTGAATTTGAATGTGAACTGTCCTTCTTCAGTGCTTCCAAGCTGCACACTCTGAAATGCATCTTCATAACACAAATTAAAGTACATGTAAGGATGCAATCTGGTGTATTTTACCTGTTTCTCTGACACACATGTCCATCAGAGAGATGGGCAACAAACCCCTTGCACAGGTGTCAACTGTGATTGGTTACAAGCTGTGCTCACCCCCACTCACTCCCCTTCCTTAACACACACACACACACACACACACACAATTCCTCAAACGCCTGGTGTCTCGGTGCTCCCTCAGCAAGCTCCTGCGGGGGAGACCGTTTGGGGACTCTGTCTTAGAAGTCTGCTTCCTCACATGACTTCAGTGGGAGTCAAACGGTTCGCAGAGGGATCACCGAGTAGAGAGAGAGAGAGAGAGAGAGAGAGAGAGAGAGAGAGAGAGAGAGAGAGAGAGAGAGAGAGAGAGAGAGAGAGAGAGAGAGAGAGAGAGAGAGACGCTGGATACCGGTCGGACTGAATGGAAAAGGGGAAAATGACTTGCCGGGACAGAGGACTTGACTTCAATCCGCGCTTGGATTTGAATGGAGAGAAAAGTGTGACGAGTTCTGCATCTGAAAGTCGTTGATGCTTCTTTCATCGCAACACCCGCAGATCTGCTCCTGCTCTGATTTATTTCAGACCTCATTGAGACTGTTGGCAAGCGTCTGAGCCATATAGGCTTCACTGTTTTGGGGGCAACGCGCAATCCGGACACATGGCTTTCCTGTGGATTTGTGCAGAGTGGATAAACCGGACCCGACTGTTGCTGTGTTTCCATTTGGTTTGCTGTTTCTCTCTGAGCAAAGTAAGTCAGTTGTATCATCGCCGCTGCGCCTGTCCGCACATGCATGCAGAGCCCATAAAGTTGTCAACACTTGCAGTGACAAAGTGCCGAGTTTGGATCTTTTTTTCCTTGATAATTTGCAGGGGTGCTTATACCCACTCATGTTTATATTTCCTTCCTTTGCAGAGCTTGCTTTTAAATAATGGTGCTGCCTGGGATAAGCCAAGCACATCGGCTCTACTCAGATCTCTCAATTTACCTCAACATACAGGTATGTAAAACACTTGTGTCTGACACATTTCTTACAGCGATGATTTCCCACTGCTTCATGTGTTTTTTCGGTTCAAGGATATAAAAAAGAAATCCAGTGCATCCCTCCAGCAGCAGAGCAGCATCAAACTGCGCTCACCTGCTTTGGGCGGTTCCTCTCTTCACCGCTACGGGGCGCCATACACCCTGACACAGTGCGATCATTGTCTGCTGCTGCTGTGCAGCTCAGACTTGGGCTGCACAGAGAAATCAGGGATTGTTTCAGATCGTTTTACTTCAATTGCCTGAAGGAATTATTGACCGAGCTCTGTAGTCTATAATAACCATGTTTATTTATTTCCAGCAATGAAAATGGCTATTTTGATTTTTCTAACTGGTGTCTGGTTAGATGCTCGGTCAATTAAATACTTAGTGTAACAGTTATTGGAGGACTTCCACCTGTTCTCTGTTTTGTTGATCTAATCCCATGTGGTGCGCGTTTTTTTTTTTCTCAGTCAGCCTGAAAAGCAGAAACACTAACACATAAACAAACAACTCCTTTCACCGGGGCACACGTGGAGACGATCTGAAAGAGAAGTGAAGGGAAGCCCTTCACTAGACTGTTTCAGGTTATCCCACAGCTAGTTTAACAGCATGTTAACATTCATTAAACTATGTAAGTATGCGTTGGGAAAGAGGTCACATGTTCAAGCTTTTGTTAAATCTAAGCCAAGATATCCATTGGTTAGATCTCCTATCTGTGGGCCCACTAATGGCACTCAGGAGCCACTAAACCAACAAACTAACCACTGCAGGATCATGTCTCGGTCCATCAGACAAGATTTGTGTGCATTCGTGTGTGTGTGTGTGTGTGTGTGTGTGTATGTGTGTGAGTATGTGTGCTCCGTTCCCGCGGACTCTTTGTTTGTATACTGTCAGACAAGGGTCACTGCAGATGGTTTTTGAGTTAGGGGGAACAAACAAGACTGGAATAGGTGTAAATGTGTCTGTGTTGGGGGAAGGTGGACAAAGATAGAGACACCCATATATCCTAAGTTTTGCCTAAGTGCTTCGGTGTCTGCACAGGAAAGCTTAAAACATGAAGTGTTTGCTCTCTGCAGTCCCGTGGCTCTGTGGTTAGATCACATCGCCAACAATTCAATGATTGGAGATGGGCTTCCCACCGCAACCGCCCATGCTTAAAAATATGCAGTAGTAATGCAGGGTGCTTTAAATACATGAATCCATTAATAAGCATATGTCAAGTCGCAAGCAGGGGCTTTAAGTCAACCTCAAGATGCGCCAAATACCCAAGTTCAAACCTCAGCCACACACACTGCCAACGATGACACACTGTCTGTCACCCCGCGTGCTTCTGTCTCTGTGCTAAATTTACTCAATGGGCTTCCTAAAGCAGGTCATACAGTAACCGAGCCAGGCTTTTGTTGACTATGACTCCAAGGCCGCTTTTACTTCTTTGCACATTAGCCGATGAATTGACTGCGTATCACTTTCCAACGGCAAGACTGCACACATTTGTAACCGTCATTACAACATTACACGATAGTCAACAGTGTGGCCGCGCTCGCTCGTTTGCTCACTGTTTACTCAAAGTGCATCAAGAGTATAGATGCTTGCAACACAACCGGATAATAACAGTTCTCACACTTGCAGCAGCATTTTGTTTTGTTTTAGAGCTCTCTGCTTCCCTAAAGACAAGGATGCAAATGCAGGATGTCCCATTCACTGTATTGTAGATCAGCCTGATCTTCCTCAGAAGATGGAGAGGAGCCGTATTGGCTGTCATGATTTCCTCCGGGGAACCAATTTTCATGCAGCTGAAGAAGTTGGCTACTCTTTCTGTTTTTCCCGTCCTTATTCCCAACCTCAACCTGGTGTCCTGTGATTGTTAACCTGACCGCAAACGTACTCTAACAAGTTATTTCAGCGACGTCCAACCATAACATCAATCTCAGTCCTAACCCCAACTGTGGAGGTCTAACTTCAGGGGGACATTATTTGATCGGGGGAACAGATTTGGACATAACAGAGGAAAGCGTGTTAGTTTCTGTTTGGATATTAAACTGGTTTAAGAGGACGGGCCTGTGACCATCTCCCTTTATGACCTGCAGTTACCCAGCCTGAGTTGTAGTAAAAACTGTAGTAAAACACTTGGTCAAACATGATTCACTCTCCACTGAAGTGGCTGTGTTGGAATGGTCTAAAATCCTTCCTTTTCTTGTAACTCTTTCTTGACCCCGCCAGCTAAAGTATATGAGGCAGGTCAAGGAGGATTTATGAAGGAAGGGAGGAGGCTGTGGTTTTTATTCAGTCCATGATGTAACAGAATGTTGCAGCTGGCCCAAGTGTGTGTTTTATTCACAGAAAATAATGCTGACGGATCAAATTAGTGAGGACGAACCTAAATGACGATAAAATCTCAGCATTCTCTTTGATCTTTCCTTTAAGTTGGATGCCTTTTCTCCATCTTGTCTATCTCTCATTAACGCTATTTACATTCTTCATTGTCTTCATCTCTCTTTCTGACCAGAATATGAGATCGTATCTCCGTACGAGGTCGATCACCAAGGCGCGTACGTCTCTCATGATATCGCCCATGACCAGCGCAGACGGCGACGCAGATCCCTGTCTCCAGATGCGGTCCCATCAAACGCTGATGGCGGCAGTGAAACGGCCCACTTCCGGCTGAGTGGCTTGGGGCAGGACTTCCACATGGAGCTGAGGGAGGCCTCCGAGAGCCTGATTGCACCTGGCTTCACCATCCAGGTCCTGGGAAAGAACGGCACCAAGAGCCTCGGGGCTTACCACCAGGATGACCTCTGCTTTTACCAGGGGTCACTGAGGTCGAGGGTCAACTCCTCGGTGGCACTGTCCACATGCATGGGGATGGTGAGTCTGAACGTGCCTGGAGTCGGGTTGCGTGTGTGCGTGTGTGCATGTTTGCCTGCGTGCGTGCGTGCGTGCGTGCGTGCGTGCGTGCGTGCGTGCGTGCGTGCGTGCGTGCGTGCGTGCGTGCGTGCGTGCGTGTTTAATGAATTTAAAACATCATTAAAAACTATTCAGATATCAAAACGAGCAGTACTCAGGGTGCAGTTCAATAAACAATTAGCAACAATCGTTTTTTCAGCAATACAATGGAAAGACAAATGGTCATATTACACAGCAGAGAGTTTAGTGACTCTACTCACATCTTCTTACAAGCGCCTGTCATCTCCACAATAGCTCAATGAATGCTGCAATCGTAGCTCATCCGTTTGCTGGAAGGATGGTCATTGTGGTACAGTGACAATCTCCACTGGTATCTGCTCGTTTCTGGCCCTTGTCTTGTCATACATCCATCTTGCCCTGACTAAAAGCCGTTATTGTAATGTGTAGGCTAATATTGCTATATTGAAAAATTATAATTGCTACCCCTTCACTTGTTTGTGCTCTATGAGGAAAGTTGGCTGAATGTCTTATTTTTTTCCTTGGTGGTCCTCCTTTGCTGCATGACTAAAGGCAGCATTACTGGGAGAATTACTCTAAGTAAGCAGCTCCACCCCAAGAACTCAAGTGTTATACTAGCCTGCTTAGCTGTCTGGACTACTGACAAAAGTATACAAGTAATCTTCTAAGCCTTGGACTCACATCCACATATATTCATTTAGAATTCCGTGACAGTAGGAAGAGACATTCATGCAATGCTTCTATTTCGTAACTAAATGTCAGCGCAATTTCCTCGTCTGAAAGACGGAGTTGTGTCCGGAGGACAATGACGCCAGTGGTCATTCTAACTCAAGTGTAAGGACATTGAAGAAGTTCAGTGGGAGACAGTATGACCACAGTTCACTTTAGCATGACATTTTAGGGTTTTTTAATTAATTTAATTTGAAGGAATCCCAGGGCCGGCCTGTCTTCACTAGTTTGCTGTTTATATTTTCAGTGAAGACCTCTGCTGTGTCTGAGAATTTCCCTTTAAAACTACAGAGAATGGCACATCTCCAGGGATGCCTCTTCTCCTGTGTGTGTGTGTGTGCGTGCGTGCATGCATGTGTGTGTGCGTGCATGTGTGCGCGTGTGTGTGTGTGTGTGTGTGTGTGCGTGCGTGCATGCATGTGTGTGTGCGTGCATGCGTGCGCGTGTGTGTGCGTGTGTGCGTGCGTGCGTGCGTGCATGTGTGTGTGTGTGTGTGTCTTTCAGTTCAGATCCCAATAAAAGATTCAGCCAAAAGGTCCGGGGTTGCAGAGACTGTAAATGTGGTTCTCACGACTGCGGCTGGCTCGGACGGACCGGGTCAGTGTATCAATGGGAATTTGACTTTTTTCTGATGTGAATCAGGAAACTGCAAAACTATGCCAGCAGGACGAAGGTATTTACATTCATTAGCAAAGCCAAAGATAAACAGCTATAGGATACTGGTGGTATTTTTAAACCTGGGCCCTGTTTTCCCATGTTCTTGGCTCTGAGATAATTAATATGGACAACACGTATCTGAATCGATCCAATGTAATTCTCTCTAGCAATACCTCTGTTACATGTTAGACATGCGTCCATCTCTGTTGGGATCCTTTCGGTAACGTTGCCAGTAAAACTATAATAACCATCTGAGCCTGTCAGTAGCAAAAACAAGCTCCTTTTACTTTAACGCAGACAATTGCCCCGCTGCAGCCTCTTCACGGTCGCCTGTCCACTCCAATCAATCCCTCTAATCCAGATTTATCTCTAATACTTTGATGAATCCCAGGAGGAAAATCATTTTCTCTGCATTTATCCCATCTGTAGGTAGTAAACATGAACACACACACACACACACACACCGTAGCACTGGTCAGCCCAGTAGGGGCGCCCGGGGAGCAGTTGGGGGTTAGCTGCCTTGCTTAAGGGCTCTTCAGCAGTGAATGTCAAAGGAGGGAAACCCTTCCCACATATTTCCTGTCTGTCCAGGGTATCGAACCGCCGAGCTCTCGGTAACAAGCCCACTTCCATACCCGATTTTCAGCCCCAAAAATAGGAAAATAGGAGTAAGAATACTATATGTATCATTAAACATTTTCCAAAAGACTAAAGTCCTGCATGTTTTTAACAAAACCACTTTATATTTTGCATTGCAACATGCGACCGGTATACAGTCAACTAGTCATTCTAAAATGCGCTTCAATCCTAATTTCTTTGTACCCCAAAATGTTCCAGATACTATCTTGTTTGAATATGGTAACAAAGTTCACTGGGATACCCGAGAGCATGAAGGAGACCTGCACTTTGGTCTGGTTCCTATTTGGCAGGCAGCAGGTAAATATTGACCTGAGGAACCCAAATCAATAGCCGTGTAAGTTGGAGCATCTGGCATCCACCTGCAACATGATGCAGATAAGACGAGACCGTTCAGGACAGCACTTTCTATCACAATCTGTACAAAACATTATTATACCCGGACATGTACATGGTGTAAATTGTACATTTCTTGTCTGGGTGTTTTGATTTTCCTCAACAAAGTGAGGAACGAATTAATTTGCTATTCATTCATCAGCCTCTCTGTCGTTTCTTCAAACAGGACATGATTGCGTAAACATACACGCTCAATGATGGTCATTTTTTTTAATTTCATTGGTTTCAGTGTTCATCAACATTTAGCGTTGAACAAAGTCTTGTGTTTCCACAGCCTGACTGACGCAGGCGAGAAATACAGCGGGTGGGTGAAAGTGAGAGGATGAAGGTTCTAATGGTCATTGTTTCCTCCCTTTAAGGAGTGTTACATTGTAAAGCTGATGTATAAATCGTCTTTTCAACTCCGCTCCGCTGGCAGCCCCTATAGTGGTTAGCTCTGCTTTGATGACAGTAGGGAGTCGAACCGTAAAAAATCTCTTACTTAAAAGAAAGGAATTGGTGGAATAAAAGAGGAGAGCCAATCCCACTGACTCAGATGTTCACATGCCAAATAGTGTGAAACTACACAGTTCCACTTGTGTAAGGGGAGATCATGAGGAAGGTTTTTCTGTGTGTCAACTTCTTTCTGCGTAATCTGCTTGTGTCTGGATTTCATCATAGGAGAGAGTGAGAATGAAGGCATTTTTATTTACGTCCCTCTGTATGTGTTTCCATCATCTTCAGGTATGCTTCTAGATTAGTGTAGATTAGCAGTGTTTGCATGCTAACCTGCTAAAGACTGTGGTCATGGTAAATGTTATACTTGCTCAACATCCATCAGCGTGCATCATCGCTTCGACCCTTCCTCGCATGCATGCATAGAGTAGCGTTTAACTTAAAGCACCGCTGTGCCAAAGTACAGCCGGAAAGTAAGAAAAAAAGAAGCCACAGATGGCTGGAAGACAATGCGGTCTGTCTGTTCCGCAGCATAGTTCAGCTTCATCTCAGCAGTCTACAGTTGAAGCCGCAACATGTGCTAGTGGTTACTTCAATAAAAAAAGCTCACTACAGTTTAAAATGCATCTTTCGACAGCAGCGGTGTAAAATCGCAGCATGTGACTGCTCAGACTGATTATTGTTGGGTATATAAGCTTGCCCTCAAAATGTGTGTAGAACAGCAAGCGATGTGGCAGCCTGATTAAAACATTTGTCAAGGGCAACCAATTCCTGTTGCATACCTGTCTGTCCGGGTTAAGTCATGTAAACCTGCATATTCTATACATTCATTGGTTTGTTTTGAAAATGCATGAACATGGTCAGAACTAAAAGGCAAATAAATATTACAAACTGCAGGGGAAAGCTCATTTAGTCTTCTTCTTCTTGTCTTTTCATGCAGCCATGTACCTTCAGTTTGCATAAAATAATCTACATTTAAAGTGCAGTAGTGGGACAATCTCCCACCAAGCCAGTTGCAATCAGTAAGATCGCACAAGCAACAAAACAAAAACAGCCCTCAGGTTGTGTCATTATTTTCTATGACGCATACCAAAGACATGTTTCCCATGATATACCATTTAATGTCTCAGAAAGGTGCTTGTAAATATGACTCATCACTCTCTTTGAGAACTTTTAGACATTAAAGAAAACACAAAGCTGTACTTTACGCCTCTTGATTTATATCGTAATCCACCGATCTGTATGTCAAGTTTAATTTCACTCAGACTTCTAAAAGTACGACTTCCGTTTTGGCCATAAAGAACAGCTAAACGTCCTCCACAAATCACTTGGAGGTCTTGTATTTTCCTCCTGTAAAAAAGGACGGGTGTGTTTCTCGCCCGAGGGCTTGTCGTGGTGGTAATGATAGAATGCTGCACACTTGTCCCACCTCTGGGATTTCCAAGGATATGTGAGAGATGCTCTATTGATGTGATAAAGCTTTGAAAAAAACGTGCAGTGTGGCCGGGGCAGGTTGCTATAGTCACTTTACAAAACATGCTGGATCAATCAAATGATCTAAAAGGATTATGACTTAAGTCAGTTTGGAACGTTTGTTGATAGACCTCCATGTGTTGTAATGGGTTCTGCACACAGAGCCAATGGATGACTAAGGTATGGCTTGGAGTGAAATCAATGATAGATTAAAGAATCTACTGCTGTCATGGAGCCACTTGCAATACACCGAGCGCTGTGCAGTATTAGTGCCGTGCTACGTTTCAGTCAGAAGAGGATCTGTTTGGAAAATTGAAGTCATGTGCTGCGGTGCTGTTGACGGAAAGAGCTGCTCCAGCAACGTCTGCACTTGTTTTCCACTTAAAAATTTTGCGTTGCAGATTTTTTGTTTGGGTTTCAATAATGGTTAAGCAGATCTGATTCTTATTTACTGCATGAAACTCTTGGAGACAGTGCACTCATACCCTTGGACTGGGTTGAAAGAAAGCATGCCTGAAGCTTTAATATAGTAGAAATGGAACTGTTATACAGAGAGTAACTTGGACTGCACACACAGTCAGGTGCACCTTGTAATGCACTGAATACTTCCTCCCTCAGTTCCGTTTTTCTACACAACCGACCCCCCTCCCCCCCTTTCATTCCTGTTGCTGCTTGTCTGGATGCGTCTGACTCCATAGAGTCCAGCTGTTTGCGCCCTCCCAAGTAGTGTTTCAGCATTTTATGACTGCTATTTGCACCTCGCCGAGCGCAGTTTGTAATCTGATGACTTTGCTATTTAGGAAAGGCACCGGTGTGACCTAATCTCTGAACACAGCGGCTTGTATACACACACACACATGGACAAAGTAGCGGATGCATGTTGTCTTGTGTAAGGCCGTGCTTAAGTTTAAAGACCATGCAGATTTTACAGGCATAAGACGTCACCCAAAGATTGTCTTTGCATTTTTAGCCAGACAAAGAAGGGGGTTGCGGATTGTTTTTTTTAAGGCAGAAATTTTCCATTTATTGTTTATGAATAGGACACAGAACCTACAGAACCTACCAATGCATATTTAATGCATATATAAACATCTGGACAGGGTGTATTAAGCAAAGGGTAAAGGAGGAAAACAGAAAGAGAGAAAAAGGGATGTTTCGTCTTGACACATGGTTCTAGTTATGATGGAGCAGTAAAGAGTCTTACCATGTACTTACATAAAACAATCATATATATATATATATATATGGATCTGGTGGTGATGGCACAGGTGTGTAGCATGTCACACAATTGCATTTCCCAGTATAACGCAGCCGGTAGATTTATTTTTGCGGCAATCTGACGACAGCGGAGCCAAAAGGAAAAAACCTCAGCCCCGATGTTGAAGAGACATTCTGTATATAGAAACTGTAGAATGTCCTTGCAGCATGCGCATGTGGCGCTGACGTGGAAGAGACACAAGTGGCGGCCGGAGAGCGAAGATGGTGAAATGCAGTCGAAGCTGTCACGACGCTCGCACTTCAAGTGTTTGAAGCGCTTTGCAGCTGCTGCAGCATTTTTCACATTCTTCTCAAGTCCACTTTGAATTGTTTGCCGCAAACATGCATATATATCTGAATACTGCCCTTAATAGCGTCGGGTAGAACTCAGATATAAACAATAGTGAAGGCATAGCCGTGTTTGGGAATAGATAACTACATGTTTGAGGGAGAGTTGGCAGTACGCAGTTGGAAGTAAACACACGCTATGTAATTTATCTGTGTGTATATATTTACAGTAAATACTTTGCTCTTGTTAAAGACTCAATTTCAAACTGATCTGTAATACTTGTCAGTGGCAGTTTCTACCACAATTCCCTGACCAAACAATCCAAAGTATGGCGAGTATCCTCGTATTGTTCCATCATGGATGTCATCATCTCTATCTGTTTGATCTCTGCTCCACACCGCTGCCCCAACCAGCCGCTCCGACAGCATAAATACTTAGCATGCGAAGGTTCGGAAGGTTGACAGCAGCATAGTTCACTTCATAGGACTCATCGTAGCTTGGAACCAAATTATGACAATCATCTGTGATTACAGAATGCCTTGGGCGTGTGCCATGCGGGTGACGGGATCACGCACCGGCCGTCACTTGTAATTGTGACCTCTGATCGTAGCCGGGGCTCCTGGCAAGGATTACTGCTCGAGTGTTGGCAGGCGAGCTACGGTAGAAGATGCTCCTCTCAATAATTGACGTCCCACCCTCTTCTGTCTCGTTCCCTAAATCAAGCTTGAGCGTTGCATCTTAGTCAGTTGGCAAACATTCCGTTTGAAAGAAGCCACACCTCCAGCTTTCGGGATGGTTTTAACTCACAATAGAAGTGGCAGATGTAGCACGACATCAACACTGTCAGACACATGAGGACTTCATTATGAAGCGTCCCTGTTTTGTTTTTCTAAAGGGACAAAGATTGTAATCTTCTCGATAAGTACTGGGCCGAAAAGTATGTTTCCGGCTGTAAATATGTCTCCGAATATGTTTTGTTGTCTCTGTTATCTTTTGTCTGTGAAACACCACTTACTGGAAACTTGGAAATGATCATTATCTGACGCAGAAACACCTGTAAACAAGTCGCTGTGTTCCACTGGCTGCTGGTGAGGGCACACAACTGGAACAAGCTGCATGTGGTGGCCTTCATCTGGCTTAAGAAGCAATGCAAACTCTATTGTGGTGGTTTCCGTCATTGTTTTTTAGCCCATCTAGTATTATTTGACTCATTTTTATTTTTACACCATTTGACAGAGAATAAGCTATTTTCCTTGCTGCAGGACCAATCCCAGATTAATGCACTGTGTGCACGATGAAAGCTGTAAACTGTCTTTGCGGTCACAGCAGCTGACACAACAGTATTGGCCTGTATTTAGAATTCATTTTCAAAGTCAATGCTTAACACTGTCGCAGCATTTTCCAGGGTCTCTATTCCACTGGTTTCCTGATCTGTGGTTGACGCGCTGGCGGAGGGAGAAGCCGGAGTCACTAAATGCTGATGAAATGGGGAAAAATCACCACAGGAAGATCGTTATAGCACCATCAAACACATCACATCCTACATATAGCGATTGTCTTATTACGACACTTTAATGCACAAACAAATTTGCACACATAACACACGTAGTTCTACACGGTCTCTGCAGATCCACACCGTCCTTACACACTCTCTCAGAAACACACATGATGCATTTGCAGTCACCCCAGGTTAGCGGCAACCTCAGGGCTGCCACACTGGCAGTCTGTTTCTGTCAGCAAGCACCGACGAAGGACCTCACACTCCACTCACGGCTCACAGCGCAGAAAAAAAAACGATACTGCAGTCAAGTAAACATTTTAGGGAAACCGCTGGTTACTGCCAAGTGCAGTTACAGTCCACACAGTACATGCCAGTTGACTGTCATCACTGATGAGGCTGAAGGAGACAGAGAGTGAGGCAGAGAGCAAGAGAAAGCAATCTCAGTCATCTGAATCAATTGATAGGAGATTACCGAAAATGTTATATTTTTCATATATTGTGCGTCACAAATCTCCTATTTACATATTTCTTCTCTAATTTTGTTTGCTGGATTTGTGGGATTATTTGAAATACGCAAAGCCGTAAAACTCTCTGAGTTCCTGACAGTCATATTTAGATCCCGCTGAGATAACGCCCGACCCTTTAACCACAAAACAGATGTTGAACATGAAGAAACACGGTCAGTAATTGAGGCGCACAGAGTTGAATCTTGAATAATTGCCGACAGAGACAGATTGAGAACGCGGATGAATGGCTGGAGAAGGCTGTTGTTTTGTCTATTTGTAATAAATGACAGCAGAGCTTTAGGCTACGCTCAGCGGTGGAGATTCCTGTCAGATTTAAGGGGTTGGACATATTTGACATTGTATTATATGAAGGTCGAACACTTTATTCAACAAGTATAGTTGCTTGAAAAAAAAAGGCTGGAAAGTCGACATTATAAACAAGATTAAAGTCAATGTTTTTAACAGGCTTTTCTGCACCTTCAACTGTATTTGAAGTGAGATCTATTATTTTAGCTCCCATATGGTTTGAGTAAATGCAAATTGGACTGGATGCTGCAACAGCTTTGCTAAAAAGGTTTAAGAGCTGCAGCTGTAAAGCTAATTGGACTTTTTCTTTTGCCTCTAGACAGGTTTGATCCGAACGCAGGATGCAGACTACTTCCTCAGACCTGTTTCACGAAGCTCTGCCCAGAGAGAGAACTTCACAGCACCTTCCAACCACCAGCCACACATCCTCTACAAGAGCGACAGGGACTACCAGACGAAGGAGAGCGGTCGTCAGCCCAGGGTGGTTTGGAAGAGATCCACGGATCGAACCGTTCGTAGATCACACAGACACGGTGTCACCAAAGGTTCAACGTATTCACAGGCAGACCCTTCCAACACCACAGCTAATGAAGATCATCACAGGGGTCAGCGGGAGCAGCAAAGTGGCGTCCATGGCGATCACCTGAGCAATGATTACCATAATGATGACCAGAGGGAAGGCGGGGGCAGCGTCCGCCGGAATGACAACGACGGCAGTCACAGGGAGAAGCAGAGGCAGCACTTCTGCGGGAGAAGGAAGAAATGTATGTAAGGGCAATTTCTCATTCTAAATGAACACTTAAAGGATCACTTAAAGCTGCATTACAAGCTCCTCATGTTTGAGCTTTAAGGTTGGGGAGGCCCCCCTTAAAAAAAACAGAGGCTTTGTTTACACAAACATTTACAATCAGTTACAATCAATTTAAGGAATGTAAATAATCGTGTCCCGTTTGGTGGGTTTACTGGGAAATGATCGTCTCGTGATGACCAATGGATCCTCCGTGCAATGTCATATATCATTTTACATTGACATTTTTTCAGTTAACTTCATTAGTGATCTGACCTGTGAAAGGTTGAGGGAAAAGTTTTATATCACAAGCGTTCACTGGGAAGAAATTACCCCGAGATCGGTTAACATGGCGGGTGTCACGTAGGTCATCCCTAAGAAACCAGCGGGGATTGAACTGGTACCGCCGGCATTACCCCTGCAGAATTCCAGCTGTCTGTCCCCTGTGAAAACATACTGGTGTTTACATTCCCGTAGGATGACATCGGGGAACACCTGTGCTGTGTTTTAGTCACAAAGGTGCATCGGCTCACCTGCATTCTGCCTTTATAAGCAAACCTTTGAGCGGTTCTACTTTAACACAGTGAAAGGTTTTGATAACCTGACAACATGAAAGTGGAGATATCAGGAGATAACATCAAACCCTGCCATGTTTTTTTTCTTCCTTTCATCGGTTTGTGCAATCGACATCATGTCCTGATGTAGAAGTGAATACAAATATGAGAAGGTGCTTTTTTTTTCCAGAGAGTTAAAAACTAGGGAAGACGAAGCCCGTGTTTGTCTGACTCACACACTGGTGGTGATTCGTTTTCTCTATGAGGTTGTAAGACGTTGACATAATTCTGGGCTCAAATTAACTATAAACAGTTGGGGCAGGCCATGGGAGTCTGCTCGCTTTCTCGGCCAGCAGTTAATCAGCTCCACCACTTGAAGTCAGCTGACGTGCAGCGTATTCACAACCAACCACAGCTGCACACGAATATAATAGGATTTATGTAAACAGTCTACTGTCCTTTCCCAGATCCGATTTTAATTGTTATACATACCTTTTTGAATTAGTAGTCTCAAACAATAATTTTCATTTAAGTTAAAAGCATGAATGGTTGTTTTAAATGCATTGGCATATTTGTATTACTTGTGCATTATAAGTGTACTATTTGCAGTGGTTAGGTTGTCTCAGTTATTGCTTATGTCTGTATGTATTCTTCACATCTCTTTACTATCATGTATTAAACATAATGTCTGCAGTTTGCATGCTCAGGCGTTGCTAGTATGACAACAAGGCCCCTTAACTAAGCCGTTCTGCCAAAGATCATTTCGATATGGTCCACACCTCACAGCTCTACAGTTGGCTATGTTTCTTGGAACCAATTATGATTGCCTTTAAGTGCACTAAATGACTGAGACACTTAGTAACACATAAAGAAGTGATCTGTGAAATTGTATCCTGCTTTGCACGACCGACAATGTGAAACGCCGTAGCTGCTTCTACACATCACGTGCTGTGGTTCTACACCGTACCGAATGGTAGCATAACACCGAGGGGGCCAGAGTCAACAAAAGAAAAACGTTGATATCGCAGTTTATTCATGACATCAGGTCATGAAAGTAAAAATACAGTTAATCATGCAGTATGGTTGTTAGCTACTTGCCAGAATGGCTTGTTCACTTAGGTGTACGATCTATTATAAACCTCCCGAAACATGCAGTGTAATCAGCAGTTTGAGGGATATTGTATGTCTGTAATGGATATTTCAATTCATTCAACCTGTTCAATTAAGTCAATCAGTTAATGAATTCTAACTCCTTTCCGTCTCTCTCCGCTGTTGTTTCTTAGACATGCCCAAACCCCCGAAAGAAGATCTCTTTATACTTCCGGACGAGTACAAGTTCATCCTCAGGAACAAAAGGGCCGTGCTGACGAAAAACCAGGCCAACCAACGGCTCAACGTGGAGATGCTGGTGGTGGTGGACAGGAAGATGATGGACAACCATGGCCATGAGAACATCACCACATATGTTCTCACTGTACTTAACATGGTGAGGGAAACCAAATAATAAGTGTAGTATTTGCACACAAACCTGATTCTGGCCCTGTTGAGACCTGGTATTAACAAGATGAAGCTCAGAGTACATCAACATGCATCTCTGCATACGTCTCGAGTGACCACTTGTGATAAGATCTCGCCTCTCTACTGTAAATCCCAATAAATAACTGACATTATTCCCCTTTTTTCCAACTGCACTACTTTGTCGAGTCTGGCAGAAATTAAAATAAGATGAAATATGGTCAAAGTGATCAGATGGTCCTCGGTGTGTCCTGTGTGCGCTCACATCTGCAGGTAGAGCTGTTCACTTCTGATCAGATCACTCATGACAATACCAGGTCTGAACAACATCCGACTTCACAATTGTTCCCTTATGTCTTGTCATTACACAGGATGAAAAGTCATCTTGTGTTTGGAAGCCGTAGATAAATTCATTCGGGAGTTTTTTCATACGGTTTTAGTGACTCGATACCTCTGTCATCCATTCTCACTTATCGGACGGATCACATCTAAAAACATGAAACCGATACCTGGGTGAGATCATCGCCGCCGAGATCAGCGCGTCCCACATCCCTCTCAGCTGATCTGCAAGCAAATACTGTCACGCTCATTTCGCTACTTAATGACTGACTGACAAATCCAAAGATAATCCGTCTATTTTGAAAACACGGCTCCCTCTAGTCGAAGCAAAGTTAGCACAATCGTGGCCGGCCTCAGAGGAGTCACCTAAATGCAGTATGGAGTTTCACAGAAGACAGCCAACCCCGACTCCACCTGCTGGCTCCCACGGGTCTTAAAGAGGGTATTTAACATTTGCTGAAAATTAAATCTGATACGCTGACCAACATTTATGATATCTTTGTGGCAGAGTGACCTAATAACCAATCGTACAATATGTAGAACAAAGCAATGAAAACACCGGGATTCACAGTATGTTTTGGAGAGTGCAAGTCTGAAACTCTAAACTGGGGTCCAGGAGATCCGAACCTAAGTGGTTATGATCGCCTCTTTGACCTCAGAGTTCTTGTTTGCATTCAGAAACAAAGCAAAGCCGTGTCTACTCGTGAGTCAGTGCAGGAGACGAACCAAACATCAGAAACACAAAGAAGAAGCGAGAGTTTTCCTGAAAAGGAAGAAAAGCTGAGCGTTACGGGGGGGATTCATAGAGCCTGATGGGAAGACCTGAAGGGAGCAAGAGTCCGTTTCAAAAGCTGAACTGATGGTCAGATAGCAAGTTCAAGAAGCAGACCTGGAAACAGTAGTTGTGGCCGTCATACCTCAGTCATACCATTAACAAATGTCAAGATGTGTCATCCCTTTGACACAATTCTCCCTGCAGTCAGAAAGCACACAAGTTCTTCAATCTAACAGACTGCGTCTTTAATTTTCAACCTCAGCAAAGACTTTTTGGATTTGAACCTTAAGTGCCTCTGCATTCACCACCATGTCGATTAAAGTTAGATAGAGCAGATCAATTAAGGGATCAGCTGACAATATAATGCAGATGCATTTAAAACTTCGCCTCACTAACCTCAATAAGGACTCTTCTTTTTACACATTTCTACCACCACCAGCACTCCAGGGTACATCGGGTTTAGTCAGGTTGGGTTTGAAACAACTGATCCTGTGTTCGGCAGCAACATGTCCTTAATTGTCCTGCAGCCAAGACCGACAATCCTCTAACTGGCTGGAGGTATTTAGCTATAAACAGAAATATGTCTTCGTGTCTTTTATACAGACATTGCAGACACATGACAACATTTTGCCCTAAGATGCTTTTTTTTTCTTTGCGGCTTCTAGGTTTCCTGCCTCTTCAAAGACGGTACCATCGGGGGAAGCATCAACATAGTAATCGTGGGCCTCGTGCTTCTAGATGAAGAGCAGGTGAGTGTCTGAAAGCTCGTAAGCCGTGTGAGGTGAAGCCACTTTTTAATATCAGTCTGTGGCCTCTTGACTCACTTCAAGGAATACAAGCAAGTGAATTGTATACAAGAGGCTGAGAATAGTGTTTGACCTTATCTTGAGCGCCGCGACTCCATTGGCTGTTCACGTCAGTGCTCAAAACACAGGAAATGCAAAACGGAAAGAAAATATTTGGTCTCTTTTGCCTCGAGAACTTCTAAGTCTCTGAGAGTTTCTCGGGGTCGTTCGGACTAATAAGGACGTTTACACTGGTTAATTATAGGGTGTACATTTCCTTGGATGTCGGCCAGGGATTTAGCAGGGAAATTCTCGTGCAGTGCAGGAGTTGGAGAGACAGCATGAGCAAATGAGAAGGAGAGAGAAACAGGTGAGGCACTGTTAGGGGAAGAGTGAAGCGAGTTGGTGGATTCTGGTTTCCCTCCACCTGCGAGGTCAATAGATTTTGATCTTTCTTAAGAGGTTATCGTCAGTAGGAGGAATGCCAAAACTGTTAGATTGTCCCAGACAGTTTCACATATTCTTTAACTAACAATTCATTGCAGAGACCAGACAAGAATCTTGTCAGCCAAACTGTAACAAATAAACAAAGACCAGAGGAATGAAGTGGCGATGGAAAGTAATTCATACCACCATAGGAAGCCATATAGTTTGATGATGCTGATGTAACACTCCACCCTAACCCCAATTATCTCACAGGACGGATTAGTGATCAACCACCATGCAGACCACACACTGAACAGTTTCTGCCACTGGCAATCAACTCTCGGAGGCCGAGAGGGTCAACGCCATGACCACGCCATCCTCCTCACGGGGCTCGACATCTGCTCCTGGAAGAACGAACCGTGTGACACTCTCGGTATGTCGTCAGATTCCCCTGTCGGTCATTGCGCTCCCCCCCAAAAAAAAAACATGCCTTTAAGTGTAGGTTGGGATTGCAAGAAGATTTAATTATCCAAATATTGAAACAATGAAAAGTCAGGCAGCGTGACTCGTTTTGACAAACTTCCCTAAATGTCCTCGCTGTTTCTTTTTCCATGTCCTCCATATAATTGATGTCATGGTCTCTCTCTCTCTCTCTCTCTCTCTCTCTCTCTCTCTCTCTCTCTCTCTCTCTCTCTCTCTCTCTCTCTCTCTCTCTCTCTCTCTCTGCCTCTCTCTGGGAAGATGCCCCTGTCCTCTGTCACACGGTGTGACCGACACCAGTCAAAACAGATGTTGAAAGGATTTACAGCTTTCAGATCCTTTCAGCTCTGCAGTGTCACCAGTTGTATATATTCCTATGTAAATATGGATTTGCTCATAATAAAGTTAAAATAAATTCAGTTTCAAGCGTACGAAATGATCAAAACTGGCAGTCTGTTAATGCATCTATATATTGACCTTAACTCCTTTTCCAAAACTATCTCAGCAGTGGTTCAATCCATCAATGGGAGAATAATACACATGTTACTAATACAAATGTTCATGTCATTTCAGGAGTGGTCTCTTAGTATTACCTGCACACACTACACACACACCGTACACAATCGGTCCTCTTCTCTAACAAACTAACAACAGCTTGTTTGTGGTAATGACCATGCTGCCACGTTCTAGTCTTCCACACTGTGAGAAAAAACGTCCATTTCGTATCCCAAGCACACACACATACACGCACACAAACACACACACACACACACATACAGACACACACACACACTGACACACACACACACACACACGCGCACTGACACACACACACAT
>CAAKHC010010933.1:35006-47665 GCA_901007825.1 Macroramphosus scolopax
CCAATCTCAGTACAATCTCAAATCTGTTCAAATGTTGTACAATCTCAAATGGTTCTTTTGGGTGAAAAGAGATTGGATATTTCTTCCTTCTAAATTGGGATAATTTGGATGAATTATATATCTGACAGCCAAAACATAGTTTGGTGTCACAGCTCAACATTCTGTACATGTATGACATTGTTTTAATATTTGTCTCTCTACATTGTCCTAGGATGTGTCTGCCTGTCTCTGTTCCGTCTTTAACATTTCAAGTTTCACACTTTTGTCTTCCTACCTTCTGTCCTTTTCACCTTCCTCCGCCCTCACGCCTCCTGACTGCCATGTGTTATTGGCCTACAACACCTACACATCTGTTCTGTAATTTCCTGACATGCGATGTCTACGAGAGCTGTTTATGGGTTGAGTGAATTCATCCAAATTTCCCACACTATCTCCTCATAATAAAGCAAAATTGTCAGGCAGAGCTGACCGGATTCTCCACCCTTTCCCTGTCCAGCAAAGCACCTGTTCTATGATGACGCCATCTTCCCTCTCATGTAATGACAAAATTACTTACACTTTTGCCAAAGCATGCGGAAGAGACATTGAGAGGACACTGACGTTCCACTGGGTGTTGTGTTCGTGTCTTCCTCCAGCTCAGAATGATACCTCAACTGTCATGATTGGTTAGCTTCTGTGTTTGTTTAAATCGGCAGAACCAATGATGTATTCATATGTATGTTCACTGTGGGACCAGAGCTAATGCAACTGAAACATTATGGCTCTATCAAGATTCACCAGAGACATCACTTGCATGTCTAGTGCAAGAAGTGATGTATGCAAAATGCACCGTTGGCTTAATTGCTGTGACATATTGGTCCATTTCCAAAGGCTGTTAATCCTCAGAACTGATTTTCCCACAACAGAAACAGGCCTTGAATCTCACTTCCATGCTTCGGACAAAAGGAACTTTTTTAGTGTTAAAGAATGCCCTTGTTGTCATTTTGGAAGCCAGTAACAGCTCTCTATGATGTATGACAACACGAGACAGAGAAAGATTGGGATCCGGACCAGCTAATGTTTCTGTGGTTTCAGGGTGTGGTTCTCTGGAATCCTGGCTCAGTTCAGCCGGTTCGGTCACTGTCTTTACCCCGGACAAACTGGGCCAAGGCAGAGGATCAAAGATCAGTCAACTTGGTCCATATGCTGCGGACATACTAGGGAGTGGTGTACTTGTTGACAGGCGAGACATATGAACACACATGCACATGAAGCCACACACGTGGGGGAAACATCCCTCCCTTGTCAGTGCTGCTCTGGACAGTGTCATGAAGGGTAAGGCGCTGACTAGAGAGCAAATCAGTGAAAGGCTCACTTGGGATAACACTGGTTTTAATGAGGAGGGAACTTACGGTCTTGTTGATGATGATCGTGTTTCATGCAAATGTTTTCTTAAGGCCAGATATGCATGTACAAGGCACTGAAGGGATATTTTCACAGCAGTATAACAGAGATTAATTACACTAATGGTTGGCAGTTTTCGAGGGTTTAGGTTGCAGAGGATTTACACCAATTTATTGTCAAATCTGTGCAGTGACCAACAGAGACGTATTGTGGTGTCCCCAGCTGTTGTTGAGGTATTACTTCCACCGAGGGCATTTTCTACGATGTCGTGCAAACTCATGTAGGAGAATGAGGCACTGTGAGAGAGAGTGTATTAGATGCCAACCTCTCAAGTAATAACAAGAGCATTTATCCAGAGGCTTTTGACAGTTGCAGTTGAAGCGTCAACTCCTCTGTGCCTCAACTCTAAGTATTCCCATGCACACTCCTGAAATGTCAGCCAGATTCTTGCAAATGAAGTAGACACCGCTGACAAGTTTTGCCTTTATGAGTTGAGAGGAGTTTAGCCGAGACACTGACCTCATCTCGGTCAGTGTTGCATGTGGATGTCCAAAAAAAAAATCCCCAGCTTGTAAAAGTATTTTGTTATGTTATAGTCAGGCCATGTAGATGTTTTACAAACTGTTGTTACATCTTGATAAAAGGAGGCCAAAATCCGGCACAACAAAGCATGTTTGTTCCTCAACATCAGATGTTGTGATATCTTGAATCACTCTCTTAGAGTGTTTTCCAAATGGCTGAAAATAAGTAAATAAAGGGAAAGCCTGAATAACTGTAGAATCATAAGAAAGGCAGCTGCTTCAGGCAGTCACCAAATCTCAATTCCGGCATGTTGGCCGGTGCTCTCCACCATCATCATGAAAACACAGAATGAGGTAATATCTTTTGGAAGACGTGTTCATCTTCAGTAGACGTCCTGAGATTTGTAGAATTTACGCCAAAGAGAATTGAGGCTCAGCTGGCTTGTGGTGCCCCAAAATCTTATTTAGACGGTGTTTGTTGGTTTTTCAACCATATCTGAGTATTTTTAAGGAGGCAGGTGCAAGAGCATACGTTGACTTTAACATAAAGGTATTGCCGTGCAGTTGTTGTGGTAGTATATATGATTTAAGTATACATGAAATGATAATTAGCAGCTGTCTGGCAAACACAACAACCACACACAAACATACGCAAACAAACACACACCCGCACACACACACAGAAAGACTCTTTCCAGGCACCTTTCCTTGCTCGTTTTATCCAGGGTCTTGCATCTTAATCTCCATTCCCAAAAACCTGCTATTTCAGAAAGATTTTCTCAGGGATACAGTATCGTACAAGGAAACAATAATGTGCAATCAGTACTGAGATCATGGAATCAGAATAACATTACAGTTTATCTTATTTGCTTTATTAACCGCTGTTTAAAGCAGGATTCTTTCTTGGGCAGCAGTGTAAGTGTATATGCCTGGATATTCCCCTCTTGCTCCAAAACCAGAAGTAAAACAAACAATTATCTGCTTAAATTAACGGCAGTAAGACTCAACAGTGATCATTACAACTTACCAGTGGGCTGTGGACATTGACATGTGGCCTGGCATTTAAATGTACTTGATCTGAGGAAATACGCAAAGCATATCCTGGACTTCACCTTCGTTCATCCGTGCACAAATGGCTTGCACTCCTACGAGCTCTGAACATTGTGTTTTGTGGCAATCAAGCTGAATTCTTTGTGGCTCCCATTACCGTGCAGGAAAAGACCTTATCCAAGAATTTACCTCTGAGCTATGTGAATGGGATAATCCTCATTCACCTTCTAGCATCGACCCTGGAAAGCATCTTTTGAAGGATCTTGTGTTGCTCTGCGTTCTGAGGGTCGATGTGCCTGTGCCCTTTTTCTCAACACAGTGTAGTATTTTCTCAAATGCTCCCGCCATGGTTGGAGCAGCAGGGGCCTACTTATAAGTTGTGGGGTCTGCAGGACAGTGTCACAGAGTCGACATCAGCCAAATTAGCACCACCACCAGCACAAACCATCCCAATGTTGGAATTGTGGGCTTGTTTCCTTGCTCTTGAAATGGCTGAGCTGATTTTGGCATCCAAGTTGGACGTTTTATAGAGACACTAAATTGTTCTGTGTTATATCCATAACACCTCCCAGTGGTTTTATGTCTGTGAGTCACCAGGATCTGAAAGTCTACACTGGCCAATGGTGTCGTGTAACAACACATCACAATCCAGCAGACCATGCCACTAGACCTATTCCATCAGGTCTTTAGGGACAGAGCTCTTGGTTCCATGGTCCTGCACTTCTCAAACAAGCTGAAACAAGACATTCTTCTGTTGTTTAGCCAGTGAGTAACTTTAAGCTTGTGGACTCTGGGACAGATGCAGAGATTACAAGTAATCATCTTCTCAACTCAGGCTTCTGGAGAACCTCTCAGCTGACGTCTCTTGGAGTATTTCTCATGTTGGTGATTATTCGAGGCAGAGCGAGACTCATTCATCTTGCCAGGGCCTTCTCGAGAACTGCTACAGACAATCAATCGCATTTGATTTTTGTTATTATAACTATTGTTATGATTTGGGGAATCACAAGGTTACATTAGATTAAAGGCTTTGTGATTTACTGCAGAAGTGAGCTGCAAATTTAATGATTTTTAATGCTGTCCTACACCAAATTCATTTTTCATATTATACTTCCTTGCCAAACTTAAAGTGAAAGAATGTTATGCTCCTCTTGGTGAAGGAATTATAGAAACAGAAACAATCTTCAATATAAACAAATCTCCTTTATCTTTTATTGTAATTAATAGAAGATGAATACGGAAACTATCTTTCATCAAGCTCGGTGGTTAGTTTCAAGCTTGACATGTACACTGTATTTTTACTGTCATTACCTGGTTGTCAGAGACAGTGACTGTTTATTTCCACAGGGTTCAGTCAGTAGTTCACTGCTTACTCATCTCTCAGGATACTTTAGGTAAAACAACAGATGCTCAGTTTTCCAATCCATCGGTAGACACACACACACACGCACACACACACACTGTCACACACACACACACGACTGTCTGCAACAGTGACTGCCCTTTGTGCAAGGGGCATGACTTTTATCTTTACCATAGTGTGCAATATGCTCCGTCTCTGTCTGTCTTACTGTATGTCTTCTTATTTGTCTCTCAGTTTTCCACTTGCAGACATACAGAGACACAGTGGCATAGGTGAAGCTTGGGAGGTCAGCCTTGCACACATACACACACACACACACACACACACAGGATACAGTAAGAGGAGTGTTGGTTGTAGGGTCCCCAGTGTAGTGTCCATTACTTGGGTGGCTTCAGGCTTGGCTGTAAACATAACCCTAATGGCCTGGACCCTTTCATGTGACGTCTTTTTTCTCTGTGACCAGTCCAACCCCACCTACATACATGCACACGCACACACACACACAGACACAGACACTCAGATGCCACCAGGCTACGTACCAGCTGAGGATAGCTGTCATTCAGACTTAGTTGTACTCAGGTTGCAGCTCTCCCCGTCTCTGAGCAGAAGTTTTATGACAAACTGACACACTGTCTGCTTCTCTGTCCCTCCGTCTGCATTGAAAGTCATCTATGAATATGTTTATATTCACTTTTGGTGCTCATGTATGCCAACACCGCTAGTTCCCTCAGATGTTGAGCTCTCTCATACAAAGTTGCACACACAACCCCTATGACCATTGAGGCACTAAGGGATTTGTGTGTTAATACTGTGTAGAGTCAGTGGTAATAGGGGCTATAAAGTAATATCGTAACACTAAATTATCTTCAGCTGGTGCTGCGTACATGTGTCAACTAATTTAATACTGTAACTGTTTGCACATTTAAAAGATCTGTCTTTATTGTTTTTACATTGTCGAGGAAACAAGACTACTGATTACTAAGAATATATTACATGTAATTAAATAATCATAATAACTTCCTGTGTCAATTTCAGCCAAAACCTGCCAAACCTTGTGGCACCATACATTTCTTCCAATTCAAATACAGACAATAAAAGCAGCAGCGCTCTCCTGTGACAGGAGAAAGTTTGCATTATAGTATTATTAAGTTATCTATATTTTTCCTTCTTGTTTCAGTTTAAGACTCCCAGCAGCATTTTCACTTCCATTCCGTTCCGGTTATTTACAGCAGTTTTCATATTATACATTGAATAGTTGCACTGTTGTTCTATTTGGATCTTCTACTATATTGGAGTTCTGTTTCATAATCTAATCAACCAGAACATGCACGTATGCTTGTATGTATGTTTTTTCCGAAGCATCCTGATAACTTTAAAACGTAAATACATTTCTCACAGTTTGCGTTCCCTCTCTGTGTATAAACTGTCCGCTGAGACAAAACATGTGCTGGACTGAGAGAAGAGAGCACGCTCGAGTCAGCGAGCTGTCTGTGGTCATCAGGCCATCCCTGCAGGGTCATACTATTCTTAGGTCCTACAGGTATTTCATTTTGCTGTGTCTGCACCTAGTAAATTGGACGAAAGACGGATTACATCATGGAAAATGGTTTCTGATTCCTGCTCACATATAGAGCATGATATCACTCTGTCTCGGACTGTGGACATACACTGATACACCCAGTGAAACACCGACACGCCACACATGAAAGTTCAAACACACTAATATGGGGATTCAAATGCGGTGGCATTACCATAAACACTGATCAGAGGTTATTTAATGCCCCGAGAGAGCATCCAGACAGTGTTATTTAGACCACAGAGGCTATCTAACTCTGTCACCATGATATCTGATCCCCTGTGGTTCTGTCCACAGTGTGTAATGCTTACTAACTCATCCTCCTCTAACACTTAAAGACAACAGCCAAAGCAAAGATCACAAGGTAGTCTATAATCTCATATGCCAATGATCTGTACAGTCTGCGAATGACCATGCCAGTGGGGTGACTAAAATTATATTTGATACCTCAACATGTGTATATGTTGTACCTCAAGAGAGACATGATTAGGCTCTAAAAATTGCAGTGACTTAAGTTGGTCTACTTAACTTGCATTTATTTATGTACTTAATGACATCATGACATCATTAGCTCCTATTCCTGCAACAAAGATTATTTAATAAACATGTCCGCTGGCTGACTGTGTAATGGGCATATGTTGATCACTTGGCTACATATTCAAACAAACTGTTGAATAGAAATGCTCATCTCTGCATCCCGCCCTCCCCAACGCATCCGTTGATGATACTTCAGAGTATCTTTCTGCAACAGATTTGTTAGAGCAGATGGAATTTCTCCATAGTATTTATTTAGATTGAATAGAGCATGTATATTGTCCTTCAGAGCCAACCCTCTCATCCTCCTAATACAACATTCCGAGCAAACAAGGCGCCAAATTACTACAAATGAAGTTTGACTGTTAATATATACAAGTCGACGTGCTGACAGCAAAATTCTTTGCGTTGGTTGGGGTAGATCTTAAGAGGCCGGGTGGTAACATTTGGGTGGAATGTGGGAAAAGATGACAGAATGTGTGATGAGGGATTGAGCTGCCTGCACCTCTAGTTTGGGGTCACTTGGGATTGATGCTTTGAGGAAGAGAGAGGGAATAGGAGGCTCAAGGATTAAGTGACATGGTCACATGGTCCGTGTTGGAACAGTGTTGAAAAATGTGAACCGAAAATAACATTAATGCACCGTCCCAATAAGCAGCCTTTGCATTAATATTAAGTTCTTGATACAGGAGACTTGACACGTTTGTTATTTATAAAAGCAATATGTGGTAATGTGTAGTTGTAGTGGTGATGAGGGCTGAGTTAAGGCAAGGAAGGGATTTAAAACTGAGGTTTAAGTTACACTTTTAGCTTTGGGTTGTTCTAACTTGCTCTGGAGCCAGTCACCCATGAACTAATGTCTAACAACCGATAGAGTTAGGCCTGAAGGCAAGACTGCAGTGTGTCATTGTCAGTGATAAACAGAGACTGGGCTTTGTAGTAGTGTTGAAAAAGACAGATAATTACAGAATGATTTTACTATGACCATCTTTACATGTTACTTATATACTTAGTGGTATTTTCTTTGTTATCATTGTGTACAGTGATCCTGTTGTCATTTATGAGTACATGCAGACTCGTCTGAGAAAGTGATTGACGGCTGTGCTTGTTGACTCAGCAGGTTGTGTTGTGTGTTTCCAGCTGGTCTGTAGGGGGATGGGGGGTGTGCAGCCGGAGCTGTGGAGGAGGGGAGCATACGCGACTGGTCCAGTGTGTCCAGAGAACCAGCCAGACCAATGCAGACACCCTGGCTGACTCTCACTGTGCTCAGCCCACCCCAGTCAGGAGGCAGGCCTGCAACACACTCAGCTGTCCACCAGTTTGGACCTCTGGGCCCTGGTCACAGGTAGGCATGTGTCGTATTTAACTTTGGTGCGAATCACAAGACAGTATCCAAAGCAGAACTACACAAAGCTACAGACTCGCAATTCAGCTTGAAGAACTCTGCCTTTTATGACCATGATCTCAATAGCTTTAAAGTCTCAATGTGCCCTCTGAGACCTCTCAGTGTTATGTCCTCTGTCCAATTCCTTTACATTATGTGTAGTGTCTCACTTTTTCAACTCACTTTACTCCAAATATCCCAAACTGCTTGCCACAAATGGGGTCCAGTCTACTTCCGCTCAGACACTCTGCGGAACGACAATGAGTCACTCTGCTTGTTCCTTCCCCCTGCAGGCCCATGCTCCTTGGATTGGCCCACCACTTTTGAATTTTGATTAACACAATGTGTGCATACGATCAGAACGCATATAGAGGGAATTGCTGGACTGCCTCAAAGAAATTCAAATGGAAGTGAAATAAAATAAGTCACTGTATTGGGAATGTGAATTAATAGTCGTTATGCTGAAATCCTTCCCTTGACTGTCTTTAAACCATAGATGGCGTGTTAAGGTGTGAAGTCTGTGATATGCCCCTTGGTAATTTAATTTGATAGATACTTTCAATCAATATATAAGTAATCTGAACCAGCTGCCGCTTCCCTCCGCTCTCCAAACCAATAAGAGAATTGTGTGTCTACTGCTTACGTAAGAAACAAGGAAATTCTAACTTCTTTAGCATGATGCAGGGGAAGACACTCAATTTACCAGTTGATTTACTTTCCAACACCCACGACTGAAATGACTTTCCACCATAGCATGGCTGGGCCAATGCTCCCTTGCGATACGGTGACTTGCTATTCCCGGAATAATACCTCTGACAGAGATACTTAGTTAAGTACTGTAACTCCAGGTTCTATGAGCACAGCAACAGCTCCTTTGTGCTGTACTGACTCACTCTCACCTGTTAAGGAACAAAGTGGTATTGCAAGACAAGACAGACCGTCGCTAGCTTGTTCAGGTGATTACAAATGGTCCCTTTAACAATATAGTGGAGGTGACTCTAATTCTAATTAAGTAAGTTAATTTGGCCTGACTTGGCTCACATTTCTGCAGGTAGTTTTAGTCAAGTATATCCAATAAGCAAATTATCTAAATCTGAAGAATCTGAATCCGTAAAAGACATGAAATACCATCTTTCTTGTGTTTCTGCTTCGCAGTGTTCTCGCAAGTGTGGCAATGGCCTGAGGAAAAGAACAGTGCTATGTACAAGAACCAACCCAGGTACCCAGTCACACACACTGCCAGACAGTCTGTGCGCAGGCCCGCCAAAACCTGCCAGTCAAGAATCCTGCTTCATCAAACGCTGCCAGAAACAACGCAAAGTCCAGTGGTTTGTCTCAACGTGGCAAGAGGTAACTCTAGAGGTTGTCAGGACTCGTATAAAAATACATTAATGGATGTGAAATGTATTTTCTATTAATTCATGTGACTAAGCTCTCTCTCAATACCTTTTCTTTTCCTTTTTGGTCTTTCAGTGTTCAGTGACATGCGGTCATGGCTATAAAGCACGTTTCATCAAGTGTGCAGAAAAGGTATTTGAAGGTTTTATTCTGAAGAATATTTTTCTTGAGTGTTACTTGAGTGGAATCTTACAGTTCATGACATGTTTTTTCTGGTTCCTTAATAAAGGACACAGCAGGAAAATACAGAGAGCTTGCTGCCAAAAAGTGCCACCATGTCCCCAAGCCCATAGTAGAGCTCCAGAGGTCCTGCAACCTTGCTGAGTGCCCTGCCCGTACTACCCCACCAGTCCACCGATGGGCCACACATCATCGCACTCAACCACCTCAACCCCTTCCGCGACCAGAATGGCAGTCATCTCCATGGTCTCAGGTAAACAGCCACGGAAATAACCACTCAGAATATATACTTTGTAGATATTCATTTGTCAGTGCTAACTGGCAGGAAAGGGGAATATGCAATGTGATATAATTGGAAAATGTTGGTTATAAGGTATTATTTCTTTGTGCTGCACAGTGTACAGTGACATGTGGAGGTGGAGTGCAGGCGAGGACAGTCCAATGTCTGGCGCAGGGGAAACCCTTTCCTGGCTGTGCCCTCCATCTAAAACCCTCAATGTCCCAGGCCTGCAATACCAACTTCTGCCCCCAACCTGAGAAGAAAGGTACGAACATCTACTATAATGAAGTACTAAGATCAGTAGCTATCTAATTGGTAGCTGAATTGAATTATATTTTTAAAAAGTAGGTTAAACAAGCTTTCATTTTTCCACAGATCTGGCATGTCGAGATTACTTCAACTGGTGTTACCTGGTGCCCCAGCATGGCGTATGCAACCACAAATTCTATGGCAAGCAGTGCTGCCAGTCCTGTTCAAACTCAAACCTATAATCACCCAAAGTGACTGTCTGTGACACAGACGGAAAGGTGGTTAGACAGTCAAAAGACTATATTTGATGTCCATGCTGGAAAAGACAGAGTTTGTTACGTGACAAGCAATGAAAAAACAAAGGACATTTCAATGGAAGTGCAAGAGCTGCAGTGCCCTTTTCTTTCCCTGCGATGCCGGACATCTGGATACAAGAACTTCATAGCTGACAGCACCACACAGGAATGTGATCAGGACAGTACAAATAAAGCGGAGAATTATGAGGAGGAACTAGCAAATTGGGAATCTTGATTAAAGTGAATAGGACTGACTTGTCCAAGAGAAACTGAAAACTTGAAAATTCCCAGCTTTGTTTACATACTGTATGTAATTGAACAGTTCTCTCTCCAGGACACTCAGCGTCTCCGAGTCAACCACGGGCAAACAAAGAACGGTTGACAACACGAGATATGCCCTCGTCTGCACTGCAATTCTTAATCAATTGGGAATCTGGGGTTTGATAATGAAAAGGGATGTTACAACAATGCAAGAAAAATGCCATTTCACCATAAAACTTGAAGAAAAACAAGCTGGGAATAATGAGAGTGGACTTCCACAATAGCTGGATGAAGGCAGGATAATCTAAATAAAGAAAAACAGGAGAAAAATACAACTTACATCCTACACGAGAGAACTATTTTTGCTGTGTGAACTGACCTCCATACTCAGTGGTGCTACAACGTTGTCTTTCGTCACATCAGTGTGACATCCTCACATTTCAGGAAAAGCAAAACAAAAGAATTGCGTGACCCATGTACAGTATTGATGTTTATTTATTGGCTTTACAATACAGCATTGCTGGAAGACTGTATTATAAGCAGTATAAATGTGTTCTTTTATTACTCTACCCGTAGCCCATTACCTTTATATTTTGTATCATGTTTCATAAGATGTTATGCGGACATACTGCACCTTTTTATTCTTAAAATGTATTGTATTTTTTGAAGAAAAAAAAAATCTGTTTTGTCAAAAGCACAATTCTGCCATGTCAACAATGATTGGTGATCATCAGCTGCCAGGTTGCAATTCATATCAAATGCAAAAGGTGTGAGCATGTTGTTTTAATATAGACTGTTACCTTTTTCCATGTACAATGTTACTTCAAATCCTATAGTAATGTTGCATGCATCGATAGAGGCAAACAATAATGTATTGCACATTGGTTACGGTTCGAAAGCACTGACAGGTGATGGCCAGTGCTATTTCAAGGTGATTTTTACAATGTAAATGAAATAACAACAATTAAATGTGTGTCATGACAGCAACTCGGCTGAGGCACGAGTCTTTTTGGCTGTCAGTCGGTGTGAACTTGAGTTAGGTCACGTCATTCCTATTTGGGAGTATGTCTTCTTTGCACAGTGTTGTCCCAAGCCCTCAGTGAGAACAGCATGGTAATTCAGTGGTTTGTGTTTCCCTGTAAGAAGGTCCTGGGTTTGACGTCCGGGTCGTTCAAATCATTTCAGTCACTGGTAGAAAGAAGTGCAGCAGAGGATGTCTAATAAATAACAATAAAGAATATCTCCTTCTTAATTATCATTCATAACATCATGTCATCATGTCTTCATCTCTGGAACAAAAACATAGACTGCTTATTTGCACATCACACACTGTAGCTTTAATAAAGCTTTGTAACCTTTAACAAAAGCTCCAGCTATGTTTGCATACTTTAAGATGTCAGCAGGCAAGCAGGGTTCATCATCCCTGCATGATTTGAGACAGGATCCTCACGTTTATTCTATTAAAAACCTTTCTTTGTGATAAACTTCAGGGAATCCTAATCGCTTGCTATCTGTAGAATCACTACACAGATCCACTTAATTCACGTTACTTGTATATTTGTTGTGATAATAGGAAACTGCTCGACAGGAGAAGTAGTGCTGTCATGAGTTCAGTAATAGTTGTTCAAAAAATAACTACTAAAAGTGATGAAGCAAACAGTCGCGTATTCAAAGCACCCAGCAGAACACCCAAGCTGTGATACCTGGACCCCCTGACAAATCCCCTGATAAAGTCCTATATTAACACTGTTTTTAGCCAATAGAAGAAGAGCTAAATGCTTCATTTATTCACCACCTCTCCCTCAACTTTGTCTCTCTGTCGTTGGATGGAAGCGTAGAATAGAGGTGGATTATTAGGGAAATTACCTGGTGTGATTTGAGAAAAGGTTGATGTCAACCATAAGACTGAAATCAATAAACAACATCAGCAAAGTTGTGGGTAGTAAAACCAAAACATTGAGCAGAAATTATTATAGAAATACCATTTAGAGCAGCTTTAAGCTTAGTTGATGCAGCATGTTCCAATCGTTCAACATGGTTTCTTGCAATGGATAATCTCTCTCTCTCTCTCTCTCTCTCTCTCTCTCTCTCTCTCTCTTTTTCTACTTGCAATTCTTTTGAATTTCTTTAGAACCTTTGCACTGTGTTAATGCACCACATTAAAAATTCATGTGATATCATAAT
>CAAKHC010010933.1:47685-70304 GCA_901007825.1 Macroramphosus scolopax
CAAAACAGAAGCTGCCTTGACATTCAAACTGTCGTCTCGTCTCTCACCTGGTTCTTCTTGTTCTCTCTCTCTGATGACTCCTGCTCTCTCTCTCTCTCTCTCTCTCTCTCTCTCTCTCTCTCTCTCTCTCTCTCTCTCTCTCTCTCTCTCTCTCTATTGCAGCTTTTTCTACTTGCAATTCTTTTGAATTTCTTTAGAACCTTTGCACTGTGTTAATGCACCACATTAAAAATTCATGTGATATCATAATATTTTGAACTCAAAAGAAGTTTAGTTTGTCGCCAAATTCGAATCCCTAGGCTTCCGTCTGCGGTGGCGAGCAGCACAAAAGCTAGCATGCTATCTAGCAGAGTGTCAGTGTTGTATTAGCTGTTTCAACACCTATGACATATTGTGTCTTGGCTTTACTATTTAGTCATTTCTCGGCAAGTCAAAGAGACGCCAATACCGAAAACAAAAATCACCATTGTCACAATCCCTGTAGCCTGTGAGGGGAGGTTGAAGGATGAGAGGAGCCGACTGGGAGAAGACAGGGGAAAAATAAAGTAGAGGTGGGGGGGCGGGAGGGGAGCATCTATGTATTTGGTGCTGTCATACAAAAATGCTGTGAGAAAGAGAGGGAGCGAGCCAGAGGGAGAGGTGGGTACAGAGAAAAAAAAGGGGTTTTCCTCACTTGTCAACCGTCTCCCTGAGTTCATGCGTACAGTAATTGGTCAGCTGTGTTACTTTGTGTGCGTGTTTGATTGTGTTCTTAAAGTGCACGCAGATGCTATTTTACTGAATAAATGTAGGCCAAGGTAGGGGGGTATTTCACAAGCAATTGTCTTCAAGACGCACAGAGACTTAAATCTCCTTTATTATTTATTTAACTTGGCAGACGAACGAAACAAAAACACACAGTCAGATTACCATTACCCTTAAGTTTGTGGAATGTTCTGTCCTCTGTCAATATTCACCCCATTCAAGTCAAAACTTGGTCTTGTGTGCAGTGACCAGTTCTGCAGACACATCTTAACAAGAATAAGAGGAGCTTTTCTGTTTCGCAAAGACAGAAATCAGAGAAAGCTTCTTGTAGACAGTAAGAGTTGATCGGAATAAATCTGGCAACATCCATAGTGTTGCCTAAACCATGTCAACTAACAGAAAAAACAATCTGCCAATGACAGACAGGAAGGGAACAAATGCACAACAACCCCTTTCCACTTTTAAGAAACTATGCTATCTCTGACTGCATCTGTTTGGAGAGATTTGGCTCACTCGCCTGGAGGCTATACTCAGAAGGTTCATCTGAAGTTACAGGGTTATTATCTTTCCATCAGGATGCACCTACAGCAATCCCCCAGCACCTTAAGTTGCCTGGAATTAACAGTCTGTAGACAAACCTGCTGCCAGGAATGAGGACCATTGTGGAGCTCAAAAGAACTGGATAATTCATCTCCAAAATAGATCTCCATTTAAGTAAAAAGACTTTCAAATTCAGGAACATTTATAAGAATGTGATGTAAATTGTTAACATTATTAGGTGGGTTTAGAAGTCTTCAAATCAAGGTTATTAGTTGAAAATATTTGCTTCATCTTGGGTTCCAATTGGTAAAGTTTCATGCAAATTCAGTTCAGTACAAGGATACATTTGGGTTATGAGCAACGCAGACATGGCCAATCTTCACGCAATCTAGCAGAATAGTTGACCAGAGTGAGAGAATGTGTGTGAGAGAGAGCTCATGAGAAGGCATTAATGTTGTCTGTACAACAGTACCCTCTGCTGACTATAAAGATATCACACATACATTGCAAAAATATATGCAAACCAATATTCATATAAATCTAGGTGAGCTTTTCTATCAGTGTGTGTGTGGGGGGGGGGGGGGGATCTGGGATATTTCCACTGTGAATGATATTTCATACATTTGCATTTGTGAAACTGTAAAGCATTCTTTCAAAGGTAAAGGTATACAGTAGACCTTAGCCTAATGATTTGGATTTGTATGTAATTTAACTAGTAATTTGATGACTTCAGTTGCCATGTAATTGGGACTAGCAATTCTGAAACAGGATTCTGATACCCATGCTGAAACGTGGGCTAGTAGAGGAAAAAGGTCGTTCCCTGACCGGGAATCGAACCCGGGCCGCGGCGGTGAGAGCGCCGAATCCTAACCACTAGACCACCAGGGACAACTGTAAGGCCTTTCCCCATCTGACAACTTATTGCTGGTAGTGAAGACATTTTACAATAGAGAGATTGAGATGATTCCTCGTCGTACACCAACAGCTACTACTATGTGCCATATCAAAACGTCTAACTAACACTACTACAGCTGGTGAGTCTCATACTGACAGGAGTAAGTACCGGTAACTTAGCCCTGCCCTGAGCACTCTATAGGACAGCACACGCTGGAGGTCTATTGCTTGTTCGTATCAGTAACGCCCCCGTGTGTACTTAAGAAATGCCTGAAGAAAAATCATATAGAGCCCAAACATCGTAATTCGACATCAAAAAACAAATATGGACATTCGATTGAGTATTAATGATATTTCAAATTGAATCAGAGGCAAGTTTCGAATATACTTGTGTGAAAGGTCTATTTTTAAATAATCCGGCATTTCAGGAAGCTTCGAGAGTGGGGTCCTAGCTTGGGTCTTCGGTCAACGTGGGAGACGCGAAAACCTGTGAAGTTGTTTTGGACCGGTTTAGCTGTTTGTGTCACCGTGAAACGGTCGTCAATATACGTAACGTTAGCATGCAATAATAGCTTATAGATTTGTGGTTTAATTTGACTTACAATGATGCCAGGGGACAGTCAGTCCAAAACGGTAGCAATCGCCGCGGATGCAACGACTGGAAACTGCCAAAACTGCTCTGTATTGCAGCAGGTTAGGCTCTGATCAACATTAGTCAATTTTAATCGATTGTGTGATTTAGATAAGTTATTTTGCTTTATCTAAGTTATCTGTTATTTGCATACACAATATCAATTGTACTGACTGGTTTGTTTTGTTTCTTCACAACGCCTCCTATTGCAGAGCCTGACCGAATATGTGTCGTCATTTCTGGCACTGAAACAGAAAATATCGGTTTCTGAGTGAGTATTCAGTTATGCTAACGTTTCATAACGACTTTCCTTATTATCTACGGGGAATATTCTTTGTTTTGTGATAAGCTAAATCGTTATTACATGTATGGCATCGCTACAGTAAACACACTCATCATCCTGCTTTTGTGTTTTACGTGAGAAAAAATACTAGTGGGAGTTGTTTGAAAGAAAAGTGACTTATGAGAACAAAGTACTCAAGAACTCTATTTTTACTTTTCCATGTACATACCGTCACACGTGTACTTAGGATAAATAAGTAGTATAGCCAAAAATCACCAACAAAATGTCAAATTGTTACTGTGATTTGCCCCAGGTTCAGTACCAAATAAGAATGTCCCTTTACAGTTGGAGAATATGATTTTTGGGCCTCTGTAGTACAACAACGATTCATTACGCTTAATTGTCCAGTTTGAACACTATTAATCAGCCAGCTATAATAATGCTCACATGTCTGTCAACTAAGCAAGTAGAGTGCAAATATTAGGTTATAATCTTGAATGTTGCATGCAACTAGTTTAACATACTACATTTTTTCTGTCTAATGCAGTGACTCAATCAGACTTCAGCAGCAGCTGGAAGAGCTGCAAATCAAGTTGGTGTCTCTCGAGAAAAAGACAGCCGATTATGAATTTGTGCAAGCTGAGCTGAAAGAAAAGAAGGTATGTGCTTTCGCTGTAGAATATCATTCAGATTAAATCCCATTGGATGGTCATAATGCACCTTCCTTATAGTATGTGTATCTTGCCTCAATATTTCAAATATTTCTGATATTCACTTTATCTTTTATAGAGTGCTCTTGAGGACTATGGACAGTTGTCTGCAGAGATGAAGAAGTTGAAGCAGGACAACAGCGACGCAGTGACACAGTAATAAACATGCCAATACTAATCTTACCATGTATTTAATACTGTTGGAATGATAAATGTCAACCAGTATGTTTTCCTGTCTCTAAGGAATATGAAGCTTGAGAACCAGCTAAAAGATGTGAAAGGTACTGTGCTGTTATATACTGTAACTTAAAATAGTGACGGGATATCTGTAATTAATGTTTCTTATGTAATATTTCCTATTCAATTGTGATGATACAAGTCAAATTTTGTTTTGTTTTCCACACTTTTAGAACTCATGGAAAATCAGTCACTTGAAAATTCGCAGCTGAAGAGAGAAAAGTCTGCTGTAGAAAATGATTTGCTGAATACGCAAGTAAGCAAGATCTATACTTGATTCATTGAAACTGCCACTCTTGCTCTCAGGACCTTTATTAACATATTCTAAAATGTAAATGTACCTGTGTCTTCTCCCTTCTTCAGTCCTCCCTGAAGAAATCTCGGGCACAAGCAGATCAAGTTGAGAAACTGATGGAGGAGAATTGCAACATAACAAGCATGTAAGAGCTTGTATTAGGGATGTCATTCATTTTCATTTGATGTTAATAATTTGGTGTCTTCTCTGTATCTTGTAGTATATTAGGTTTATTTTATATATTATACATGTTTTTATCTTTATTAAGCTCTATTTAAACTTGTTCAATGAGAAAATCACTTAAAGTAACAAATTCTACATGTTTCCCTTTTTCTCTGAACAGGAAGGACAACCTTGCAAATAAAGTTCGATGGCTGGAAGGTTTGTTTTGAAAATGATATATCACAGAATACAAAAGAAAACAAATATTTATGTATTTGTTCATCTAAACTTAGTGCTCCTCTCATTTCAGAATCAGTTTCCAAAACGAATAATCAAATATCCAAAATTACCAAAGAGAATATCCTGCTGGAGAGAAACATTGATGACCTCCAGGTGCAGTACCTTTATGAATTTCGGGGTTGAGGAGGGGGGAATATCTCTCCTTTCCACATGTCAAACTAGTGAACTGTATCAAGGACCATGTTCTTTCAGAACTTAAATTGTTTTGTTAAATTAAAATTGTGTTTCTGTTTGAAGGCAAGACTGATTAAACTGGAGAGAGAAAGGTGTAAAGGTAAGAATACCACATGGCATTTACAAGAACAGTGTTTGCACGGCCAGACTATGTATTTTAATGTAGTCGGCTTTTCAGTGAACAAGGAAAGTGGCTAAAATTCCTCCAGACTGCCGAACTATGCATGTGTTGTTTGTTTTGTTACCACATAATCCTCTAGTTCAGTTGTGACATTAAAAGTTGAAAACAAAATCTGATTCGTCTCAACACAGATTATAAGAGTACATCAACACAAGCAAGAACACCTGAGGAACATAAAGTTGACAAAGGTAAGCAGTTGATTTTGATTGTTGTCTGCATCATATGATCTTGACATCCGAATCACATGCAATAATCAGTGAAACCAAGTGACTTGTCGTGATCCTTGATTTTATTTTGTGTGAATGTTTTTCAGAAAAGGTTCGGATACTTCTAGAGAAGATGTGGGCGTGTGTGGAACCTCAGCATCAACAGTCAGCCAACTTGTTGCACTTACATGGTGAGGCATCACAAGCCATCATCTCCTCCGTACTCTTTAAGATAGTGCCTTTACTATTTTTCCTCATGCATACTCTTTTATCTTTTGATTTCAGTGTCCAGCTACAATTCCAAGCAAGTATTAGCATCGCCCCCACGAAAAACACTCTCTCATCTGAGTGCCACATCCCCATCTGCTTCCCAGAGGATCCGCGAATCCCAGAGTTCCCCCGTACAGACGAAAGCCTCCAATACACGGTTAAAAACGACTCCTCCTGCACAGAAAACCATCAAGCACCAAGCATCTCCGCAGCTAACACGTAACAAGAGGCAACTGGCTACTCCCATAAAGAGCAAGCGATTGTCCAAGGAACACAAAGATGAGGAGTCGCCTACTGACACGGGCATCGCTGAACTTTCTGTTGGGGAGATAATGACACTGTTTAAACCAATATGTCCCTGCATATCTCCCCTTTCGGATTCGGTAAGAATTCAAAGGTTCAAAAAGTAGGAGTTCAATGCAATGATCATTATGATGATGACAAAAGAATAACAATCAGGTTAGAACAGTCGAGCAAAGACATTTATTTGTGTCCTCTATTAGTGTAATTGTATAAGGATTCTAAACTTCACATATAAAAAATAAATTGTCTTATTTCTTTCAGGACACAGAAATGGAGTGTGTGGAGATAGAAGACATTGAAAAGGAAACCCACGCTCACCTTTCTGCTCACCCTCTTCCTCTTCACCCTGAGGAGTCCTTACACATCCCAACCACAGTGTCAAGCCATTGTCAGAAAAATTCTATATTACCAGCAGAGCAAAATGTGGACTTGTCTTTGGCCACGACACAGGAATTGGAGCACAGTTCTAATGTAAATGAGACCGAGGATTTCGGGCAAGATGAGTCGTCTGTCATTGCTGAAACACAGGAAAACGGACCCAGTAAAGATGAAGGAATGCATTTTCAAAAAGAAGTGCAGAGTGTGCCGGAGCCAGAAACTGATGTGCAGTTAGCATCATCATCATCTTTAACGTCAGACACAATTTTGGTTGAGGGTGCCTCATTAAGCACGATGAGTCAGGACCCACGTTGCAGTGTAAATCCCAGTAGCATCTCAGAAACTCAGCAATGTTACGATATAGATACAGAAAAAATATCACTGGAACCTGCTCATGAAGAGGCAAGCAAAGGTGCTGCAGAAGTAGTTGTACACACAGCCCCTGATCCTGATGGTGCCAAAATTCTAGACCCAGATGGTGAGGAGTCACCCAGAGCAAGTAGCAGTGTTGTCACCAAGGAAGCATTGGATGTACAGCCAGCTACTTCCTCAACATATACATTCACTCTGTAAAGGACAGCGAGATTACAAGTAATGAAAATGATTCTGAAAGCGGAAACCCTAATCAGGAGACGAGTTGTTTGGGAGTGGGAAGTATTGATACCACAATCTTGAAGCTCCAGGAGAAGGAAGTGTGTCTTGGCAAGGACGTAGAAATGCGAGAAGACACCCCATGTATGTCAAGCAGCGACACCATCAGTATTGTCAAACAACTTGAAGAGACAGAAGAAACGAATGCCTTCATAAACCCTCTTACAGAGGAAGATGAGAAAGAAGCACAAGGACCTGCTGGAGTTGATGCTTCTCCCTCGGATGCAAATAGAAGCATTACGCCTTCATTGTTGAAGATGGATATTGAGGATGGTGCAGACCAGGAATCTTGGAATACAGATGTTAAAAAACCTTCGATAACAGATGATTGTATTGAGACATTGAGTGGTGAAAAAATATCTGATCACAACCCTTCTGACACAGAGACTGTTAGCTGCATACCTTTGAAAGAAGATATACATGTTCTGCACAAGCAGTCGAGCCCTGCATGTCTGGTACCAACTATGAACTTACAAGCTTTGGAAACTCATGCAAACTCAGAAAAGGGAGACGTTGGCGTAAACTTTGAGCATTTTTCAACCAGCAAAAACATTCAACAGACGACATTAAATGTACAAGAAGAAGGTGTTGTAGAGAATGTTCTGAAAGATGTCCCCCAGGACAAATCTTGTGCTGGAGATACTGTAAGTCCAACTAGCACATTAAAAACTAGTGCTGCTATCGCTAATGGACAGGACAAATGTTTGGAGTCACTTACAGAAGGGCTTGAAAAACAAAGCCAAGATATGATCGAAGGAGGGATTTCCCCGGAAGACCAGGTGGCGGGTTCATCTTCAGAAACCGCTAAACCATCTGAGTTGATAGGGCAGGTTCGCTCTGAAATGGGCCCTCCACTCCCTCGTCTCCTGACCCCTCTGAGAACACCTCCCAAGGCGGGCAAAAGCATCAATCCCAGGCATGCTATTGGAAAGCTTCTGTTTCCCTCGCCCATGGATACGTTGGCTTCTCCTACGACTGCTCTCCAGACCCCAGTGACACCGAACAATCGGGAAGACAGTTCCTCATCCCTCAACGGAGTCCCGTCATCACCACTTCAGTTTGGCTCTGCCACCCCGAAACACGCTGTGCCGGTGCCAGGTCGCCTGCCTACGACAGCAATGAATTCCTCCCCTTCCTCTGCCTCCAGCCCTTCTCAGGAAAACTCCATGAGGATTCTCGACACCATGTACCCAGAGCTCTCTGCACGTGCCCGCACTCTGAGCATTCTCAGAGGGAATCTTAGCATCGGTGCTTCAGGGAACGGGGGATTACCTACAACAGCCGACAGTCATGTGTCCGGTTTTAAAACGATCAATTCCACACCAACAGCATTCACCAAGACTGAGATGAGAGGAGAAAAAAGATCTGCCCTAAGTTCTCCTCCACGTAAAAGCAAATTTCTCAGGGTTGATAGCTGCTCTCATGTCGGCAGCAAGCAGGTGCCTTCTTCCTCGTCAAACGGAGGAGAAGAGAACGCCTCACCTCAGACTCCAAAGCTGAAACAGCCTGAAAATGAGACAACATCGCCATCCATGGAAGGTGGATTATCTGCAGAGCAAAATCTAATTGTCAGCTTTTTTAAACGAATTGAAAACCAGGCCTTTGATTTATTGCCTGTGATCAAGAGCCACCTGCATGTTGGTTGCCTGCCAACAAAGCCTATCTTGAGAGAAGAGGAGAAAGAAGTCATCTCTGAGATTTGTCAGAGCAGCTTGGTGAGTGTGCACTTGCTATTCACCCTGACGTCACTCTTAACACCGTGTTCAATATTTGTTTTCAGTATGAATAAGTAGATTACGTCTAACAACAAGACTCTTGTGTTAACTGTATAAACCTAAAAAACAATGCTGTTTTTGTCAGATGACATTGTGGTTATAGAATCTGAATTTTAGCAGTGCAGAGCAGCATGTTAGTAGTGACTGACTGCTTACATGTGGTGTTAATAGGCTGCGCTTTAGTCTTTAACTTCTCAGCAAATATCATAGGGACCTTTATGAAAATTGAGATTAAGTTCTAATACTGCAAATGTAATGACACATGTGATGTTTGAGCTGTGAAGTTGCATACAATAGAAGGGTGGTGGGCTTTTGACCTTGGTGGAAGTCTGTACTGTCTTGCATGTCTAGTTCCTCCTGTAGTCGGTCTGGATCACATCATCTATAGAAATCTGCAGAACACAAAACTGGATTCAAAAGAGGACAGACTTAAATTTCTAATAGCAATATTGTCATCTGTAGAACTGAACCACATTGAAGGAGTGAAAATATGTTAAGTTTTATTCATGAACATCCGGTTATGCATGGAATGAGGAATGGAACTGTGACTGTGGCTCAGAATGCAGAGCGCGTCCTCTTGTAATCAGAAGGTTTCTCCCAGGATCCTGGTTGGAGCCAGAGTCAAACTGCTGTATATACAGTATGTGTGTGCATGTGGAGCAGCTTGGCGCTTTGTATTGCAGCTCTTGATAACAGTTGTGAGAGTGTGGATGCATGAATGAAGCAATGTTGTAAATTGCTTTAGGTACCATTAATATTAAGGGAACATTTGCAGAAACAATTTCATCAAATTCGTATTGATACTTGTCAAAGAAAAAATAATGATCCTTCTCTTTGTGTATAGCCATGCGTATACACAAAGAGAAGTTTCAGGCTAAAACCAACAAGCTTCAGCTGTATGTCTATGAACTATTATGAGATAACAATGAATTCTCATCCCTCCTCCTTTCTTAACTTCTGTGTGTAATGACGTGTGTTATCGAAAGTCCATGTCCAAGTTGACTGAACTGACTGTTGTATGTTTCCTCACTTTCTCTCCATCTGCAGGTAGATGATATGATGCTGGCCATCCTGAACAAACTGAAATCAGAGAAGAAAGACCTCTGCAGGAACTACACGCAGGCCCTCTGTAGAGTCTACACAGGACTCTGTAGAAAGACGAGTGACTGGGAGAAGGCTCACATCCTGGCTTACAGCATCTTTACAGAAGGTAAGCATCATTCTGAATCCTTTTAAGTCCACCTCCACTCAAAAATCATCTTACGTGATTGTGATGCAGCAACTTGAAGCCAACAGGTCACATACACTGAGAATGGACATCAGTGATGTAGTTGCAGTCAACCCTTTTTTCATTAACAATGAAGAGTCGATGTTATGTCATATGTTTAATGTGTTTGCTCCACCAAGATGCATAAAGACATTCATACAAGCCAGGTTTCGTTTTACCAGTGCTGCCATCTATGCACCACATAAGCTTAATTTGATTTGAGCTTTTTCTTTCCTTTTGTATCTACAGATTTCCCAGATGGTGCTAAGCTTATTTTGTTTATGGTGACAACATGGCCCAGTGTTCTGTCACACAGCAGCTCCCTGTGCCAGGCAGTTCACACTGTCACCAAACTGAAAGCAGAGGAAGATCTCCTCAGCTGCCTTTCAGCATACCTCAGTTGGGAGAAGGTAACTTATAGACTTAAGGGTTCAACTGGTTTCATGTTTATATTATTTCACTGTTATCAAGTTTTCTTCAATTTGTGTCTTGGCTTGTATATTCTATAACTCCATGTCGACATTTCTCGAATTCCATAATAGCTAACCTGTTTGACCTTAGTTTACAGTCAGGTCATTGTCGTAGTGTCTTCTGAAATGAAGTTGAGTGAGCCCACTAAAAGCTAATCTCCCTGTATGTCTGCAGAGCCCTCCCTGTGACATCGACCAGCTGATCTCAACAACACTGTCTGAGATCCGGTCAGGGTCAGGACTATCTTTCACGAAGCACAGTCGGTACGGTGACGACCTGGGGACTGAGGCTTGGGAACAAGTCTTCACACTGCATCTTCTATGTACATATAAAACTTGGAAGTGGACCTATGAGCATGTCTTAAGGTATGCTATCATTTCTGACCTGAGCCTAAACTGCTTAAGTACCTCGTTTGTACTTTTGAATATGGATCCCTTCGAGAATTATTTTTGAGTGTGTACTTTAGAGCAAAATACTTAAACAGATGAATGTATTTATCAAGCAATCATCTAATTTGTTCATTATGCTCTGACAGCAAAGAGTTGTGGCCATTAATGAACACTTGGGTGTCACAGCCCAGAGACCAACAAGCTCCCGTCTCTGATGTGATTGTTGCCACCGTCCTCCGACTCATAGGTCAGTTGTTTTGTCAATTTACTTGGGTAATAACCATAAAGTGGGCTTTAATAATCACCGAGGGACAGGTGAGTATTTCATTGACTTTCTTTTTTCTTTTTACAGCATGTCTTGGTCAGCTGGGAATCAGAGAGAGGAGTGTGTCCTCTGTGTTAACTGTCGCCAGCGTCATCAATACGTTCGGGAGGCACGGAAAGACTGAAGGTATGAAATATGTGAAACGATGGTGAATACAACAAGATTTCTGTTTTGCTGTATCTGATCAAACCTCTAACTCAACTAAACTAACTGCTAATTATAGTGTTCTGATCACCTGATAGAATCTGAAAGCCAGCAGGTTGATTTTCCCTTCAGACTAAGAATTCAAATTTGTACATCTTTTGTCTTCAGGTGTGCCATGGGCGGTCCAGTTAGCAGCTGTTTACTGCATCTGCGACCTGTCCCCCTGCAACCCCAAACAAGCCTTAGACGCCCTGGCTGGGTGGAGAGGAGAGGTGTCTCAAAGCGTCCCTTCTGCTGTAACTAGCTGCATGAACAAGTTAGCCTCTGTCTGCAGACAGATTAAGAGATGAGACACTCACACTGTGCATGCCTATGGACATCAAGAACCCCAGCCTGTGCCTTTTATTGAAGACATGCTGAATGTAAATCTACGTAAAGTTCTTTAATTCATTTACTTGCAGCCTATAAGTGCTGTTAACAAACATGGCGACATTTAAGAAAAAAAAGTGTAAAGGTTCTATGTCGTCCTCTAGCGCCAGGTGTTTGGGGGTTGATAGTAAGTCTTGAAATGTCTTTAAAAAGAATCTTTGACAGGACAGTTATTCTTCTGTGCATGTCTACTGTGACATTAAAAATGTATTTAACAAGTGATATGTGTTAATTGTATTTTTTAGCAAATATTTCATTAATTTTGACTCTGGCAGACAAGAGAAATTGGTCTCCAAAAGCCTTTCACCTGTCCTCCCTGCAATACATATACTGACACTCTGCCTTTATGCTATTCTCAGGTAATACTTTAAAATATTGGAAAATGTGTGTTCTGGTTCGGCGCTGATGCTGTTGTAAATGTTTCTTCGTTCACTATTTGTAAATATGAGGAGTCTATGTTTATATCAGTGACATGAAAGATATGATTGTCGCCGTAAATGTCTGTACATTTTAAGAGAGTATTTATTTTTTCAAATTAAAATTCGACATGTTGAACAAAATAACTGTTTTGCTGCAGTCTCTCCTTTCCTCCTTCATTGCAGTATATACTAAAGCACTGATTGCACTCTGGGGTAAAACCGATCTATCAAGAATGACAGAATTGGACATTAAACCTGTAAACAATTTAAAAGCAACGAGGAACGAGGTACAACACTCGGTTGCCAGCTTCAGCAGTTGGGCTCGTTAAAGAGCGGCTACTGAACTGAACGATGACTGTAATTACGGTGGTTTATATGTGCAGGTGAAGCTTCACATACGTCATGACAGTTCATCTGCCTTAACGGCGTGATTAGCGGTTTCTTCAGCAAGGCCACGAGAGAGTGCTTGATATCCCATACTATAGGTGTTGTACCTCGTTCCTCTCCTTCAGGGAACAGAAGTTATAGACATAACATTTTGCCTTATCCTGCCACATTTCTACCAGTTGCAAGTTGTGAGACTGAAGGCTACCTTTTCCGGGCAGGGCCTTCAAAGTCAAAGCCCACGCCAAAATTTAAACATGAAATTTCAAATATAGCTCCTGTCTGTGTCAACAGAAAATATTTACATAATGAAAGATTACATTCATAAAATATGAAATTACACAATAACAGGATGTTTCGTAATTTGTGAAATAATTTTACGGGAATAATGGACCAGGAATTGCAGACTGAAAACCCCATTTCATCAGTTAACAACATAAAATGGAAAACAATCACCTGGATGTTAGTTAAAGCAGTTGTGTTTTCTTAAAATATGACTATGTACTAGTATTTAGCACAAATGTTTGTGATAAAATATACAGTACTCAAACTACAGTGCCATGTTACCCACAGTAAATTGTTACCCATGAATGTGAACGTCTTAAATCTAAAATGTGGGTATGGTAACAGCGTTCATATTAACCTATATTAGGAAAACAACGTGCGAAAAAATCTAATTGTGTGTTGTTTTTATTCTTGCTTTTATCTTACTTCCGGTTTGCTGTGCATCATATATCGCTGACTTGACGCAACTCTCGCTCCCGAGGGGTGTGTTCAAAGATTTAAATCCCCCAGACATGCGCAGTTACCGATCCGTGCTGCTGGGTGCGCCATATTGGCTGGCTTATATGGGGAGTGGAGTTGGGCAAACCGTTTGAAAAACCGAACCAGTTTCCTTGGCATGAAGCATTTCGAGGATAACAATTAAACCAGTGCGGTAGGATTTATTTGTTTCATTGAGTGCAAACTGTTCAATCTGCCAATTTGCTCGTCGTTTTCCCGTGAAGAGGTTATCGGTTAACTCGAGTCCAATGGATCCCAGGACTGCTTGGATCCAGCCCGAGCAGAAGGGACCTGCCAATTCCCTATGGATGCACAGTTGGGAAACCTCTCAGGGATTTGGAACGAATACCGGTATCGACAACCACCTTCACTACCAGCGCAACTTTGCAATGCAAAACGCGAGCTCCATGGACTCAAACAGCGAGTATTGCAAAACTCTGGCCCCACCGCTCGGGGTTGTGTTCGGTAAACTGCCGAAGCGAAACGGCGGCGGACAGAGGGGAAGTGTACGGAGGAAGGGCTCGTTATCGCCGTCCTCCTCCTCTCTGGACTCGGAGGCCGAGAGCTCGTCGCCCATCGGCTCCTCTCTGCAGATCGACAATTTAAACGTCGCTGAAGAAGCCAGTCGGTTTTTACACTACGGACAGCATGAGCTGAACGAGAACGATCTAAAACGGCTTCACCCCCCTCCGCCTTTTCCCACTGTTCAGCAACACTGTCGCAGCATGCAACAATCTGTCGGCCACACCCCCAGCAGGATGAAAAATCAGCATGGGAACAAGCACCACCATTATCAGTCACAGTCATCCGGCCGCAGAAGGTACCTGAGCAGGGCCCACACTCTCCACGGCATCAACCCTCTCCTGTGCTACGGACAACATGCAGACTCCTGCAGCCTGTGGAAGACCAGGCGATACAGCCCGGGTATAAATGGGTAGGTTACTTAAAAATGTATGTATGTGTAAGTCCATGTAAGGCTTCTCAAGGTGAAGTCTGGTCCGAATGCATTTCTTAAAGGATTCCCAAGGGGTCACCCGAGAAGAAAATGCTTATGTGCAGATTATCATGCATCATAGTTAAGGAACATGTGCTGAAGTAAGACAACACATTTACACATACATGTGCCTCACATTTTTATCAATTTCCCATTCAACAGCAAAACATTAAATGTCATGTATGTGTTTATTGTCCACATCACTCTAGAGGAAGGTTTTATTGACAGTTTACCTCAGCATTTCTGAATTTTCATTAACCCTAACCCTTGCAGTTTTGTTTGAGTGCTCATGGGCTGTGCAGTCTTTAATTATCATCCACATTTCCCTTGTTCCATGCAGTCTTCATGAAGAGATAGTGGACTTTTTCAACTTCATGTCCCCACGACCAGAAGAAGAAGCCATGAGAAGAGATGTTGTGAACCGAATTGAAGGTGTCATCAAGGACTTGTGGCCCACAGCACGGGTGAGTGGTGCTAGACCTGGAGAGGAAACTCAAGCTGGGGGCTCCCATCTGTGGGAGATCCAGACCTGTCAGGTTGTCTAAACATACACATGGTGCTGCACTTGTATCATGAAACCAGTGTATGTATGACTGTTTGTACTGGAATTCAACTTTGCCTCACATGTTGCTTTTCATGCTTATAAGACGTACAGTCTCAGAAAGCCTGAGGTATGGCTGCTTCCTGTTATATCAAGTACTGAACACCTCTCCTTTGGCCTTTAGTTTGACAAAGTATGCTTTTCATTCTTTTATAGTTTAACATCTATACAGGAAATAGAGTAGCTCTCGCTAACGACACCAGTTATCTGAAATTCTGCATTGTTGGTTTTGAACTTGCCATGAACTTAATACTGAATGAAAAACACATTTATTCTTTTAGTTGTACAGATGGCTGTTCCTAATATTTTGTCAGTCCTAATTCCTAAAGAGATTGACAAATATTTGGAATACCTCAATTCTGTCTGTTTATCTTTTTTATAAATTGTTAGTGTGTGTGTGTGTATAAAATTCCAAACAAACTTCCCCAGCTTCTTAGAAAACCGCAAGGATGTCAGACAGCAGACCTTTTTAACTCCTCACAAGCCACAGCGAACCCAGACAACACACAAGGCCTCTGCTGCTCTACCTGTAACTTATATTGTGACACTACAGCAGGATACTTGTTAGAAAGAGATGCTTAGCACCTTTTTTTCAGGCTGGTGTTTGGCTGCCTGTTAAAACATGACATGCTTGATTTATATGTTCTGTCTAGCAATGTCCCTTGAAGCAATAAGCGTACTGATGGCATTGAACCTTCAGAGTGATAGTAATTTAGACACATTACAAAATGACCTTTATCGTGTAACTCGTAATAAAGTTGATATTCCGTTCTTGAGTATTGTTGGCTCTCAAACTGAGAGGATGACCAAATATGTTTGTTTGGTTGGAGGTATTCTTCCCTGCCTTGTTGCTATGCTATGAGCCAACTTTCCTTCCAGTCAGTAGATCTCCACTGACATTTCATTAGATTTAGTGTTGAGAAGCGAAGGTTACCTCCTAGAAATCTAAGAGTCCAAACTGCCTACGCACACAAAGGTTACACTAATTAATGCATGAGCTGTCAACATAGGTATTATATTAATTTGTTTTATATTCTTTAGGTGGAGATATTCGGCAGCTTCAGCACAGGACTCTATCTTCCAACAAGGTAAATTTAGTTTCTTTACCTTCTTGTAAATGATGTGTTTTTCAGTGTCTCACTGTACTAGCTTTTAGGAAGTGGGAAAGCTATTTCTGTCTGATTATATTTGTCTATGCTCTTGTGTGAGAGCTACAGTAACACCATCTAATGCTGCGAACTACTACAACCACATTTTTGGATGTTAAGAATTCTGCTCAGATTTGTTTTGTTATTCAGTATGCTACCCTGATCCTTATGAGGATTTCTGGATTATACATCTTAACAATATTAAGAAAAGGTTTATATTCAATCCATATTTGATTTGTAAAAGTTGCATGCTCTTCCAAAATGAATGCCTTTTTTTTTTTTTTTTTTTTAACTTCTGTTCTGCAGTAAACGGAGTGAGCAAGTATGGCCGTAATTAATGTTTCAATGCTGCACTACTCCATTCACTTTACACTCATCAATTCCGGCTAACCCCTATGTTTAATTAGGTGAAGTCTCTCTGAATACATTGTGGATGAGGCCCTTGTGTTATTGGTAATCAGTGTATCGCCATACACTGATTCATTCAGTGTGTATAGTGCATAAACTCTTGCGGAGGCACAATGGAAATACACTTTGTGCCTGTGTTCCTAGTGACATTGACCTAGTGGTGTTTGGACAGTGGGACCATCCCCCACTGCAGGAGCTGGAGCAAGCCCTGAAGAAACACAACGTGTCTGGCCCATATCCCATCAAAGTCCTTGACAAAGCTACAGTAAGTCCCCAGTAGCAGACACTCTTTACCTTTCTGAGGGCAGGTTGACAAATATTATTGTGCACTGAATATTGTCCTGATAAAATGTGTTGTTGGGTACTTGTGGATTGACTACAGCTGACTTTGTCCTCAGGTGCCGATCATCAAGCTTACTGACCATGAAACAGAGGTCAAAGTTGACATCAGCTTCAACGTAGAGACTGCAGTCAAAGCGGCGCAGTTTATTAAGAGCTACATTAAGGTAAGAACTTGATATCATGCCGTTCTTCAATTGGACAACCGAAATGCGGCCTCTTTTCTTCTTTTCACCGTTGTCTCTCTGTCCTGTAGAAATACACTGTTCTGCCACCCCTGATCTTCGTTCTAAAGCAGTTCCTTCTCCAGAGGGATCTGAACGAAGTCTTTACTGGAGGCATCAGCTCTTATAGCCTTATACTAATGGCCATCAGCTTCCTGCAGGTACACACTCCACTGTCCTCACACAGGGTTGCATTTTTGCGAAAGTAGGAGGGAGTAACAGTCTTCATCACGATTTTGGCTTCCCACAATTAAATGAACATGATCGACTATCACCTTTTTTAAAATGAATGCTCTGCAACTCTGCTGCCTTCTAAATCAAGCACTCCCTAAACTAACAACCAGCCACAAGGGGGCGACCGAGAACCGTTTTGTCTTGACCTTTGAGATTTCATGGTGCTGCACATGCACCCTATGCTGACATTTTAAGTATTTCAAGACGCATATTTGGAGTGTCTCTGGCTTTTTAATTGTGTATAAAAGCCTAAAGCTCAAAGTAATTTCCCCACTGTCAAACTGACTGAAAATATTATACCAGCACAAGTGAAAGAAAGCATTACAAGGAACAATTTGCCTGCTGTGCCATCATTCAGTGAGCTGTTTCACACCGTCTGGATTTGTTGAGTCATAATTTCTTCCTGTCTTGCCAATCAGTTACACCCTCGTATTGACACTCGGCGTGCCAACATCAATCTGGGCATCCTACTGATTGAGTTCTTTGAGCTGTACGGCCGTGATTTCAACTACATGAAGACTGGCATCCGGGTCAGTGGGGGAGCCTACCTGTCCAAGGAGGAACTGCTTAAAGCCATGGGGAGCGGGAACCGGTCATCCATGCTCTGCATAGAGGATCCGATACAGCCAGGTCAGATTGGATCACTTAATAGTCTTTTAATTATATGATTTGAACTTGGTAGATAAATACTAAGAATATGTTCAGACATCTAAACTTTTCTGTGCTTAGTACTGATGTGTACTTATTTTTTCTCAATACTATATAGTGTAATACAATGAGGATTTGGCACGTAATCTTTTTGGTCTTTCCACTATCTGTTCTTAACAGGTAACGACGTAGGCAGGAGTTCGTATGGTGTTTTGCAAGTCAAGCAGGTCTTTGACTTTGCCTACATGGTGCTGAGTCATGGTGTCTCTCCTCTGGCACGGGCGTATCCCAACAAAGAATATGACAGGTTGGTATCTGGGGGGGTAAAACTGCAATATATTTTTCTTGGAGGAAACTTAACGTCTATTTAATTTTTATTATTCAGCAATATGTTTTCAGTCGCTCCTGATATGATTACTGACGACTTCTTCCTCGCTGTCCTGCAGTACTTTAGGGCGCATCATCAAGGTTAGCCCGGAGGTGCTGGCTTACAGAGACTGGACAATCAAGAAGTGGGGAGCCAAGCAGTATGGCAAGCTGGAGAACTATGGTAAAGTTACTTTGTATGCTGTGAATTTAGTGTTGATGACATTGAATCTGATCTGAGTATCATCATGTGTGGATTATCTTGATTTTAAGTTTTAGCCCTGCACTCATCTTAGCACTTTGCTTTGTTGTAGATCTGGAGACCTGTGAGCAGGACCTTGCCAGGCTGATGCTGGTTTCTGTGGAGGATCAGAGGGACTCCTCTTCCCCCCTCAGTGGTTACTCTCCCTCACCTTCTCCAGTCTTCCTCAGCAGCCCCCAACACCACTCTTCATCATCCTCTCCATGCTCCCTCTCCTCGTCCTCCGGCAGTGACATAGTAAGGCCGACGTTTGTCTATGAAACCATTTAATACATCAATGAATTTTGCTTCAGTTGTTGACTGGATGAATTTGATTTTGTTCCCTTTGCAGCTTTGATAATGAGTGTTTGTCTTTTATTTCCAGGAGTCTGACTCTCCTCCTAACAGCAATGCGGCTGTCCAGCTCCACCCTCTCAGCATGGCCTCAGTCCATTCAGTATTACAGATGGCGACTGATCTGAGGGCGACACATCAAGCAGACTTTATCCACACCAGGCCTCAGGTCAGTTCTTTTACTTCTACAGGTTTACAGGCTATAGACAAACCAATGATTTACTTACATCCTTAGGCTTTGTACATAAACTTATTAACCCATTGTTTTTCTTGCTGTGCTAAAACTACATTATGTGCTTGTATCATTTGGGCATGGATCCTGTTGCACATCTTGAAACAAAAGAAACATGATTTTAGGTTTTACAATGCAACAACTTATGGTGAAATTCTGATCACGTTCTTTTTATTTCCAGGTCCAGATGCCCCTAACAATCCAGTCGCTCTCTGATTGCCAGTTCTACCACCAGAATCCACCTCCCATCGGTGCTGTGCACCGGCATACGTCACATGCTGCTGTCTCCCAGCGCACTAACTCCACAAGCCCTCTACCCAGCCCCCTCCACCAACTCCACCACCAACGGATAATCGGGCATCAGAGCCAGACTTACACCATCAGAGCCGAGTCCCACGGCTCATTTGAGCCACAAAAATTGGGCTTCAAGCACAACCAAGGGGACGGCCTCCGAAGTCAAAATCCCTCTGTCGGTCACTTAAGTCCCCAACGCCGGTTTGTCCCACAGGGTCACAACATGGCACCAGGTTTCAGGTACCAGCAGCAATATAACCGTAACACCTGGCGACGCAGGAAGAGGGACAATGCTCCTGCTCTTAATCAGAGCAGGTAAGACATGGAAGCCGTGTGATATAACTTGACCTTTCACTTTTCAAGACCTCAGCCAGCTCATCACATGTCTCCACAAATTATTCAAGAAACACAAACTATCATCTTGAGGTCCTAAGTGAGTTCAAGTTATCTTCTATTTTTCAGAGTGATGAGTGATCAATCTCTTCTAGCGTTATGCAAGCACTTAATTATGCTACCTGGCTCTCGCAGGTGAAGGAAGTCGGTATTTCTACAGTTCTAAACTGCTTATTATTGTTACTTTGGTCTGATGGTAGTCAGAAAGCCTTCCTCCACATTGAATGCACACCAGCAACGAGTTCAGTTGACTGAGGGGTTACTGACCCAGACTGGGTCCTTTAACAGAGTCACTTCCCATCAGCTAATACAATAACTGGTTGGCCGAGGAGCTGATTTCCCATGAAACACCTCAGAAAGCAACGTCCTGTGCCAAAGTACTGAACTGGTTCAACAAGCCTTCCCTGGTCTTTCTTGAAGTTTTAACTCCTATTGGGTCTTTTGGATCAGTCGTTACGGCTCATCTGTTCTTCTGAATGCAACATTCAATGAGCTGGGCTCTCGAGCTCCTACAGCGTGGACTACCAATTGTACTTTAGACTAAAGCGAAGCACTACCTTTCTACCTATGCAGCACAATGCTGACTTGATGTTTTTGGTGTGATGGCACAAAACGGACCTGGTCTCAAGTGCTTAAACTGTGATGACTTGTTTGAATGTACTGAGTGTTTGTGTATGTCGAACATATCTTTTCTCGTTTGTCACTGAGGGATTTTCTTTGTTCACATTGGCACTTTATTTTAAGGTCGTTGCATTTACGTGCAATGACTTGCTTTTATTTAATTTATTTCACTTTTTTTTTAGTTTGATTCAGGGGTTTTCCCCACCATAGGTTGCTTTTTTTTTATTTCTAGTCTACATTGACCTGTGCAATAGATGGATTTTAAGGGCCTTGAAGGAATGTGTTCAGCCTTCCTACTGCAGGGGGAGCTGTGGTACAGCATCAGAAGTGTGCCAAAAATGTCATTATGCCAACATTTTACTCATGTTTAACTTACATTATCATTACTTGGAAATTTTGCCAACTGTCCGCCTAAAAATGTTTCCACCACTAGTTCTTATTTTAAGCAAATCACTCCTATCCATAGTTTTATTTGGGTGTATTTCCTAGTAGGCTATATTGGGGGAAAGTCACCTTTTTAGCATTGCTTCCTCTCATCATTTCAGACTATTTGGTGCTACTTATAACCAGCAAAGTGCTTGTGTTCTGCCTTATCTACTTCTGTTAAAGCAACAGGTTGACTGCCTTCTTAAATGACCAAATCTTCCTGTAAATAGCCAGAGCTTTTCCATATTTGTTTCTGAAAGAACCGCCAGGTTAACTTGGCAGTCGATGGTCGTTAACATCCCGTCACTTCTTTCAAGGTTTTTGTTTTCTTCATAATTGGACACAAGGTGAAAGAGGCCCATAGCAATTCTCTCAACTTTAAAAGTCAGCGTTTCAAAGTCAAACTTTCAAAACTCTGTCATATACACGATAAACAATAGCTCAACTAGACTGTAGAATGTCGCTGATTCAACCAGTCAAAACCAAAATTTGGTCGCCAACATCCTTTGTACCAAAAAGATGGAGTCGACATGAAACTGTTAACATGATCCTGTTTTCTGTGCTGCTCTGCATTAAGCTGTCTGCAGAATAACCGAGTGGTCGCATCTCTTTTTGCCATGAACCAAATCCCGAGCTCATATCTGTATAACTAAGGATGGGTTGTAATGTGTAAATGACTGACATATATAGATGTATTCATTTTTTAAATCTGAGTTTTTCTATTTTTTTAATAAACATTTTAAAAGTCTACTTCCGTTATATTGTGGTGTTTTTTCGCGCATACATGTCACAGCAATCACAGTATAGAAAACAAGAAGTCCATAGGTGATCTGAGCTGCCATTATGGTGATCGCTGATAGGCTGTCCCTGTCAGTGGTACCTGTACAATCCAATCACGTTTGAGAAGGAAACAACAAAATAGTCCACTGGGTTTCTCCGCTTTTTTAAATTTTTTTTAGAATAAATAACGAGTACTTATGGTTATGCATAGAAATGTAGCGGAGTGAAAAGTACGATATTTGCCTTTCAAATGTAGCGAAGTAAAAGTCATAAGTACTCGCCCAATATGATACTCGAGTAAAGTACAGATCCTAAAAAGTGTACTTAAGTACAGTACTCAAGTAAATGTACTCCGTTACTGTCCGCCTCTGTTGGTGAGTCACCTCCTCCCCTGACATACAATAAACATAATATTCAGCAGTAAAGCTGATCAACTGAATGCTAATAGAAACTATTGTGAAAATGAATTTAACTATAATGGCTCCAGCGAATTTTGTTTTTGCTTTTCTTTGCACGAACATAAATGATACATTGGGTTATCAGGGGGAAAAAAGGATCAATTTATCTAAATAAAGGATTATTTGAAATATGTAGAAACTCCAGCATTGCTTGTTATATAAGGAACAACTGCCTTTCTTTACAGATGTGTGTCGGCGATGTTTTTCCCACTTCAGATCATTTTTCTCCATGTTCTGGATGGATACTCGTTACAACGTTCCATGATTCAACAAGCCACCTATCCAGCTCTTCTGTCTCAGGGTGAAACAGGGAACTTTACTGCTGAATATTATGTTTGTTGTATGTCAGGGGAGGAGGTGACTCACCAACAGAGGCTGACCGTAACGGAGTACATTTTCTTGAGTACTGTACTTAAGTACACTTTTTAGGATCTGTACTTTACTCGAGTATCATATTGGGCGAGTACTTATGACTTTTACTTCGCTACATTTGAAAGGCAAATATCGTACTTT